>JAUMHF010000006.1:16534113-16544509 GCA_032359275.1 Microctenopoma steveboyesi | reverse complement strand
ATTATATCATTAGAAATGTTCTGAACAAGTATGAAGGGTATCGATTACAAACCTGGAGTTAAATAGTTCTGTGTCTATGACAGCAGAGCAGACAGCAGTGCAGTATCGCAGGTATAAGAGAAGGACCATTGAATGAAAGCTGCAGGTGCAGTTTGTGATTCAGGCAACGTGGCCGTGCCGGGTTTCTTTACGACCGCAGCCAGCAGCTCTTCCTTGGCTCTGGGGCTCTCTGTCAGTGCTGGCCACAGCCTTTTGGTGCAGAGGTAGATATAGAAGCCTGAGAGGCTCGTCCAGGGGCTGGTATGGGTGTTGTGTAGGAACTCTCTTCCGCTGAAGGCATAAAGTGAATGTGAGAAATACTAGTGTGGATCAAAAAAGGGGAAACCGTGTGTACGCTTGAATGCAAAAGGCTCTGGCTCGGAGTCAAAGTAATTGTCTTTTTCCATTACTTGAGGGCTGAACCTCTGTGCAAAAGTGTGTTTGTGTGTGTTCCTACCCCATCGCCAAAAACCATGTATCCTGACAGATGCCTCTATCTTACCTGCTCCAGTGTCGTCATCCACCGAGTCTCGACCTCTCTTGTTTTAGGAGAGACATGTGAATGAAAGTCAGAGTGTTGAGGAGACACCAGAAAGAGACGAGCCGCCTGGCAGAAATCATTTTGTGATGACATTGTATATACTGTGCCACATGCAGCAAACATTAAACATCACTGATGATGACCATCTATTTTCAGCCCCTTGTCCAAAGTTGCGTCGCGGTGCTAGCTGCTGGAACCACATACTGACACAGACATTGCCGTGAGATATATAATCACTCCAGCTTGTTCTGGGTCAGCCCCCGGGCCTCTCCTTAGTCGGACCTCCGATGGTCGTTTCGCTGTGTAGGAGCAGCGGCTCTGCTCTGAGCTTTCCTTGGCTGCATGAAAACATCACACCATCTCGAAGGCTGAGCTCGGAATCTATGTGAAAGAAGCTCTTTTTGGCTGCTTGTCTTTGTTATCTTGGCCTTTCAGTCATCCAGAACTTGCGACTATAGGTGAGGGCTGGAATGTAGACTGGCCAGTGAATTGAGAGCTTTGCCTCTTGGCTCAGCTCATAAAATCATCAGCTGTTAATGCCATCCACTTTGAGTCAACCGATTCACCAGATTGTAGAGGGGATCTTTGGGCTTTTTTGACGTTGAACATTTCTGTCTTAGAATACTGATCGTCTCCTCATTCCTTCACTTTGCGTTCTCGCCCCTCCTCTGTCTGTTGTCACACTGCCCCCTGGTCAGTTTCTCTGTGACGGTAGCTCTCTATCAGGGCTGTTGCTACTCTGGGATTCAGCAGGATGGAGGTCTGTTTGCAGCTGACAGCTGCTTGTGCTGCCGTTCACCTCCAGCTGGATGGATTTGCATGGCTTAGGCTGTAAGTTAGTTAAATGAAGCCCTAAAGGACCTTGAATGATCTCGCCTGTAGCAGCAGAAGCACTCAAAAGCAGCCAATAGAGGAAACTTCTCTTCCATTCAAAGAGTGAAAACAGATAGAGATACTTTCTGCTGTCACCTCTGGGGACGGGGATAATGCAGGCGCAGAGTAGCACAGAGAAAGGACCCGTATGCACAATTAAACTAAATATTTCAATTGCAGCACTTCAGAGAAGCCATTAAAAGACACTTATCTTCAACTGAGAATCTAACTGAAATAGATTCCCCCCCGTCAGTTTAGGGACAGGGTGCAGGGTGACAGGACTCGTATGCACAAAATATTTCAGACTCACTGGTTCCAGTTTGACACTCAAGTGAAAAATGAAATGAAACGCGTGTTGAGAAGACTGATGCGTGATGAGGGAGATGTAAACAGGCTGTCGGAAAGCGTTATGTGACGACATTGTGCGTGCAGCACCACATGCAACAACCAGCTGACTTTGCAACACAGAACCAACAGTAGATGTGGAAAAACTGAAATTCCTAAATGCGCCATGTGATCAGTAGCTTAATGGTTCTTTGCCTGCAGAAAAACAATGATTATGTTGAGCTGGGGTCATGTCTTCTTGCAGCAACTTTCCGAACGAAGAGGCAATGACCTCACTTAACAGAAAATGCTCAGAAGTTGTGCAGTGAGATTCATGCTTTAGTGATTTTTAAGATGACGTGCTGCAGGCTGAACAATAAAAGATGCTTCTGAATTGGGCATGAAGGTCAAGGCTGATGTAAGCCATAAAAATATGTTCTTTCATCAACAAGGGGAGTTTTAGTTGCATAACTTAAATACTTTTAAGTGAATTATCTTTTCCTATAAGAGCGGGACCAGTAAACACCAGTTGGGAATGAAAATGTTTTGCAACAAACTAGTGGTGTGTCTATAATCACTGAAAGGAAGGAAATGCCATGGGAAATAATTATAGAAGTACATAATGAAGTTGTGCACCTAACTCCTATTTTCTCCTGCACATGTGATGCACCGTCCAAGTCCATAAAGACGCTGACAATCCCTCAGTCTCAGTCTTTCAGGTGCAGCTGCCATCTACTTCCACCAGAATACAGCGAAGGCGTTTGCTCTGTTTTTTTGCACAATATTTCCCAGGCCACCAGTTTTGAGTGATAACCCTAATGGCAGTCAGCCATAATGTTGGCATAACACCTGAGCGGCGATCATTAATCCATCATGGTGAGACATTTAAATCGGCTGTCGCTCGTCTCCACTCTGTAGCTTTAACCAGAAGTGTCACTTTATTGACATAATTTATTTGGCTAAAAAGCCCCTTACAATTGGCTCTTGGCAGGAATGAATCAACTAATCTTACATTCACATACAAGCTACACACAGTCTCACCTCTAATTTCCCATTATCATCCTGCAACACTTGAATTATTCATGTGAGGCCCTCGCTGTAGGGAGAAAGCGAGGAGAGGTGGAAAAATGGAAATGAAGTGGGAGGGTAAGAGGAAAACACACAGAGAATTGGAAGTGATTAAAAACAGTGGAAACAAAGAATGTGAAACATTGGAGTGCAGAGGGAGAGGAGAAAAGCAGAGGGCGAAAATGAAGGTGAAAAGTCAGGAAGGAGAAGATGAGAGAAAGAGAGAGACGGGACGGTGAGGAGACAACAGGACGGGTAGCTCAGACGTCCCTGGGAGTGGAAGAATAAAGCCGACGTGTCTGTCGGCTCATAAATTGTTCCAAATTAGCAGAGCTTTCATTTAACATATGCCCGCTTACACTGAAAAGGAAAAAAAAACAGGAAGGTGGAGAGCATGGGTACGAGGATTTATTTCCACCCCCTCCCCCGTCCCACTGGTCCACATGATTCTCTCCACCAACTGGAAGCAAGCCTGAGGCCTTGTGCCTCTAAACTGAGTCCTGTCTGAATATTCATTGGCTTCATTTGCATATGGCACAGATGGCGAAAACAGATGCTCGTTACGGCAAGTGTCAATTTTCAAAAATTTGCTTTCATGACAAAACAAATAAAGCAATACAGGAGGATGGAGCGACTCAAAGCCTCCTGGCAGAGCTGCCAAATGTGCGTTTGTGTGTGTGCAAGACAGTTGTCGGGAGAGAAACTTTCAAGTGTTTGTGTGGCGCGTGGCCGATATCTGTATGTGAAGCATGCGGAACATGCATATTGTCAGTAAACACTGAGGACAGATAAACATTCTTCCCCTTTAGGAAAACATTACTGAATATTTTTCATCAGCCCAAAAGACTTGTTACTAATATCGTAGATGAAGCTCTGTTTTATAGAAATGCTTGAAGGCACCACAGTGTACTGTCTCTGTACCTGTGCTTACGTTTTAACTGCACGACAGACACAGACGGAAACAAATACTGGAAATCGAAATGGCTCAAGGAGCCTTTTTCAACATTTAATCATCAACATTGCATTTGGAAACCATTAGAGTTAACGGCCTGAGGGCCAACAGAGACGAGGCTGAGGAGGAACAAAATGCCGCAGTGAACAGTTGTCCTCTGCTTGTATGTTTCCATCAGACCTGAAGCAGCAAGGAAGAGTGGAATTACCTGCATGTGTGTATAAAGCTGCCGTCTAACCTACAAGTGTCACCACACACATCATTGTATTGCTGCTCTCGGTATTGAATACATAATTTAAACATTTTCCGGTTGCCTACGGGCTTCAGCCAACCCGGGGTCCAGATTGGTTTGTGCTTTATGGCAGAGCTACTTTGACCTAATAAAGTAGCATGCGTCATCTCTGTAACAAGGCAAAACAATTTCCCTCTGACTTCCATAAAGTTCTTGAAGACTTATGATGAGAATATGTTGATTTGCATCCAGTTGGGGAGAAATAAAAAGGCAATTTCACTGATTAATATCTAAAAACCTTCATAGTTTTATGAATAGAGATGTTCTGGTTGCAGGGTGTCCATGCAGGGTTCTGCACACTAAAATGCAAACATCCTCTCAGCAGTAGGGGGGATAGGGATGAGCTGGATCACTTCTGTAGGAAGGCTCGTCCAAAATTCCTCCTGAATGTTGCCGTCTTGCCCACAAATTACTGCAAGCGCTGGTTTGAGGTTATTTCCGCTTGAACAAGCATTGCATTGTGTTGAGCACACACTTATTGAACGATAATTTATGCAAAATCTGCTCAGATAGTTTCCTCAAAACAAAAATGTGAGCGTCATCGTGGCGCTAGAGGAATCGCAAATGTGTGCGTAGCGTCTGTCGGCTGCTAAAACGTTAGGTGACCCTTCCATTCTAAGCTACATCCAAACACAGCACAGCACACATACGCACCGTCGGGGATATCTGCACACAGTGAAGCGCAGCGCGTAGCTTCAGCTCGCCTCCAACGGCTTTGTGCTGTGTGCACACAAATGAAATTTCTTCCTGCAGAACAATTCATTCGCCACACCACACAGCTTCCTCTACTGAGCTGCTGGTTAGAAGAGATTTGACATGCTCTCTTTAGTTTTTTTTTTGTGACAACCTTTCCCTCTTTCGTTGCTCGGTTTTTATTTATTTCACTTACTTTCTCTAAATGTCTTTGTTTGCTTTGGTTGTTCCTCTACCTCCTTTTCATCACTTTGCACATTTACTTCCCTTTTTATATTTACATCTGCTGCATTTACTGAGACTGAAAGCAAAGTTTAGTCATCTGCAATACTGGTTAAAGGAAATGTTCCTAGTTTTGTATGAGGTAGAATTTTGCATAAGTGAAGCTAATCAATCCCTCTCATGCAACTAGAGAACATAAATGTTTGAAGTAAAACTAACAACTTTTATACTCCTGTCAGAAACGGCACAAATCTCTTGTTTCCTCTTTGTCAAATCCCCCTTAAATTATCCTTTCTTCTTCTTTTCTGTTCCCTCTGCTCGTTCCCCAGCAGCCTGTCCCTTCCTGTGACGCCGCCGCGGTGTGTAGCTGCTTTCAATTATTAATTAAACACCCTTATGTGTCATCAACCCCTCTGGTGAGCGGCTCACTCTTTAATTAGACTTGACAAACGCCAGAGAGAAAGACACACACACCTCACTGCTTTGTGTACAACGGCACAGGTCTGTGTGTGTGTTTGTGGTTGGGGACGAAGTGAGCGCCTCTCCGTGTTTCTCTGCTGCTCGTTTTTCGTAGGAAGACTTCTCCAGCCCACTTTCGTGACTGCTGTGAAAACACCTTGTTGTTTGTGTGTGTGCAAATTCAATGTAAATGCTGCCTTTTACATGAAATGCGTGTTACACCATTAAATTTGAAGGTGTTGCTCTTTTACACCCTCAATCTCAAGTTTTGCCGTTTTTGAGAAACTTTCTAATTGTGTCCTTGGGATTGAAGTAACATCAACACATTCATGATAATAATTCACAGCCGGTGTTGTTCAGGACTAAAGAGGAAACAAGAAACCTGACAATGGTTGTTAAACTCGCACTTGTAATGTGTCTAAAATTACCTGTTGACTGTTTGTGTGAACGGATGTGGAGTGAATTGCAAAGTTTTGCGAAATTGCGAGTACAACTTTGCAAAAGAGCAGCGCATCTAGGGAGACCGAGTCAAAGTGCAGCCAGTGAAATTAAAATACATGCGTATAAAACGTTCACATCAGTTCGGCATAATTAAACGAATCACATACGAGATGACAAATGTGTTGCTTCAGTAGCTTCTAGTCTGCCAATCAACCGTGCCATCTGTTCAGGGATTTAAAAAAAGTCCACATACTACGGTGATCTGAAACTCGCCTTAAGAGCTGAAACCGCATCAATACAAGCTCTACTGAACAGAAGGCAGAGGTTTGATTTGAAAGAGGCCTCTTCTTCCCGGTCAGTGGTCATTTTTCTGTGTATGCAGTTACATAATTACACGTTTTGAGCTCTAAACCTAACTTCAGATAAAATGAGCTGTTGACGTGGACACTTTTTGCAGTGCAGGGCCGTTAGCTGGACGTATTTGTTCTGGGTTAGGGGATTTGGCTGTCCTTCCATTCACACTTGCCAGCTTAGCTCCAGAGCAACAGCATGAAGCCCAGAGTACAACTTTGCCAAATTTCCTCCACCAGTAGCTCTGTTTTCCCCGTGCAGCCTTCTCTCATTTCCTTCCCCGTCCTGCACAAGGACCATGCCAACGTTTTGGGCATGTACTTTTATCTTTCTGTGAATGTGCTGCAGTGTTGGTTTGATTTCAGAAGTGTGCGTTTTGACTAACCTGTGAGTTTGTTCATGACAAAACTTGTCCTTCACCAACTGCAACTGGAGCTGCGCGCTCGAGCCGCTGAGACTTATCCGCGAGGACTGGAACCACGATGCCCTGAAGTGTCCTTCATAACTGGAGTATTCTCTGGTCTTATTTGAGACGACGGATGATTTTTTTTAGTCGTGCTTGTTACTGCTCGGATACAGAGCCCTCATCTCTCAGCTGCAGACACAGTGAGAAGTGTCAGCACATACGGTGAAATGTGCAAAATAACATTAGAGTATTTTTTGCTTAGAGGCCTCAGATGAAGAATTTAATGAGTAACGTCAATGATTTACATAATTTGTTCCTTACTTTGTGTTTTAGTTTTTGTGTACGTGTATGTGTGTGAGCTTCTTTTCTCTACCATCTCCCCACCAACTGCTGACTCCAGTTTAGACGCTTTGAAAAGCGTCAGAACGGAGCAGCATGACTTATTCTCAGTCTGTTGCCACGTCCACATGCGCAACGCAGCAAATTATCCAGTGTTACATTGTAGGTGTTGATATTTCTTTAACAGCGTTTTTCAGTTGCAATTGTTTTGGAAGTGACAAGTGTGGATGGAAGTGTTGTTTGTCCTCTCGTGGAACTGAAATGACTCCAAAGTTCAGCTGCTGAGGAGCTGAGAGGCGTGCAGACGTACATAAACACTGACACGGTGTTGACTTCTATGCCGTCAGTGTTAAATTAGCACTGATGACTCTGCAGAAATCATGGAGACAGAAAAATTGAGAAAGACAGTAATCTAATTAGCTAAACTCACGGGATCCGTTCAGTGCAGCAGTGATCGTCGGTGCATTTTCATTTTAGGCTAACGAGTGCTTAAAAGATCTTTTACCTGCTGGCTGTTAACCAAACATAATGTTTTTTATGCATATTATCTTTGCTCTTATCTTCTAACATCTTCCGTCTTTCACGTGGCGTCAGCTCCTTCTGTACTAAAAGCTTCTCAGAGACGATGCCTTTACGGCATCTCATTTGCCCTCGGTGCAAATTTTGGGTTTGTTGAGTCTGTCTGCAGTGTCGGCAGCACATCTGGGAGAGCTGGAAACGACATGTCGCCCACGCTTCCTCAGCTCACCCTGACAGTCAGGGGCTAATGACCTAGAAGGATTCGCAGTCCCACTACCTATGTGCCTGACTGGCTGCGAGTCTGTGCGCGCTCACATGAGTGAAAGCACGAGGAACGTCTTCATTCCTCTGTGCTTGTTTCTGTGTCTCTGAGCATATCGTGGTCTGGGACCTTATCTGCAGCGCTCGGAGAGTCCCAGTGCATCTGGGCCTGTGGTCCTCCCTGCTAGCCGAGTAATTAGGACAGGACATGCTGACCAGTAGCACCCTCAGCTGGGACCAGTGACAGAACAAGGACAGATGAAATTATACACCTGGATGCTTCACAGGGATTTTTTTTCTGTGTGGTTTTGTGATCTAAGACCTAAAGGTGCTTTTTGACCCATTTAAAGGACAAAATTAATGTCACCTCATGTCACATCTGGCCCTCGCAGACAGTTCTTTCCCAGCTGTTTTCCATTTGTAGTTTGTTGAGGTGCTCTTCCTCTTAACCACAAATAAAGTTCCAGGTAGAAGGTGTATCACGTTTCTTCTTTTCTACAAACGAGACCCTGTATCGCCAGATGTAATCGCACAACATAAACATTGAGGGGAAAAACGGAATAACACTAACGTGGACCTAATTCAGTTCATCCCTCCATTATCTGAACCGCTTGTCCTCTTTAAGGGCCACGGGAGTGCTGCAGCGTACCCCGGCTGTCACGAGGCCAGAGGCAGGGTTCATCCTAAACAGGTCGCCTGTCTATCGCAGAGCTGACGAACGGAGACAAACAACCATCCACACTCACATGTACGCCTACAGAAAACCCGCACAGGCACGGGGAGCACGGCCAAACCGTCTGTGCATAAGGTGGCCTAAGTGTTATGCAGCTCTCCCGATGGTTAGATTAACGGAACCCTGGCGTGTTTTTGGATTAGCGAGGTGGAGCCTTAGTGTGATGGCGAGAAGAGGTGGCAGGTCTCCTTCAGTGGCTGATCACACTCAAGTTGTTAAAGAAAGGATCCTGCAGAAGATCACTTCTTTTTTTTAAATTAAAGCTGGAGAACTGATGCTCTCACGGTATCTAAAAGCAGCATGACGAATTTGTATCTCGCGTATTTTCTGAACGCGTTCGCCTGTCGGCCTCACCTGGCGCTTATCCGAGCACGAGTTGAGACGCTTTCATTAACACTTTTTGTAAAACTTCTCTCCTTTGGCGATGGACTCTCATTGCTCGTCAGCCAGGTTTCTCCACCTGTGCCAAACAACACCTTCCGCACTGATGGTGGAGGTGCTTTTTTTCGAAATGCTCCCTCAGCTTCATGTTTATGTTGCTCTCATTATCACTGAGAACGGAAGCAGACGACGTGTTGCTGTGATGGATAGTTATGAATGCTACCGCAGCAGCAGCATTGGTCTCGTACATTGTGTCAGCAGGATGCTGGGAATGTTGGAGAGAGTCGGTTCTCCATCATTTCCTTCCTTGGACATTTTCTGATTCTTTATCAATTAATGTGACTGTCACAATCCATCAGGAGCGACTTTATGCTTTTGCTAAGGAGGTGAAATGTGTGGTGGACGAGTACAAAGGCGATCGTGACATCCTGAGCTCTCCACAAACCCGCACAGAAACTAAGCTGCTCAGCCTCACATCACGAGTTTTATATATTTGGTGATGAATCTCAAGTGAGTGTTTTCCATCTCCCCAGGATGAAATCCCCCTCCTTGATCTAATACTCCCGAGAATTAATCTTGGATTAACACAAAGCCAGTTTATTGCTCCACTGCCTTGTTGAATGCCAAATGAGTAATTGCAGATAACCAACACAGAAATCCCCCGACAATCGTGAACCGTCAGAGACCCTCGCTGATTAAGAACAAACATGTTGCTCGGCGAAGCCAAAATTATGAGACGTTATTCTGTTTTTCTCTGTTGTGCTTTAATGAGGTAACTAATTTACAGTTGTCCTATTTCCGGCTTCTCTGCCATCTTCTGCTAACCCGCCGAGAGACCTCTCACCTCGTTTTCGACTCGGGGTGGTGTGGTAACAAGGAGGGATCGGGTTGACATTTGCATCTACAGCTTCGTAACTCTGCCAGAGCGGCATTTATTAAAGGGGCTATCAATTCCAATGGAAGTGTCACTTAGGATGCGAAGACCACAAACTTGGCTGAAGATTTCACTCATTCCTCTAAACTAGTTTCAGCGCGTGGCCAGAATAGGTGTTCTATGCTGCTGTAGTAATACAGAGAACAATCCAGTTTCCAAATATGAGATATATCATGAAATACATGAAAACAACAGCAGCAGCTGCTTTTTATCTTTGTCTGAGCTCAGATGCTGTGATGCTTCTGCTTCGGTGCGTTCACGCAGCGCACTGACGAAGGTAAACACTTTCTGAATCAAAACATCGCTCTGATTTAAAGCATATGACTCTGGTTAAAATGTTTGTGTTGTGCTGACAGCTTGACTTGTGACGATGGTGCCGTTTGGCAGGTCTCAGATATTTTAGGTAAAATCCCACAACGACAGTTGTAACGACAATTAAAAAAGACAGTTGTCACCTTGATGAGCGCAAATGCAGATGCACACAAACAGCTTTTCTCACACACACACACACACACACACACACACACACACACACACACACACACACACACACACACACACACACACA
>JAUMHF010000006.1:16520663-16533772 GCA_032359275.1 Microctenopoma steveboyesi | reverse complement strand
CACACACACGCACACACACGCACACACACGCACACACACGCACACACACGCACACACACGCACACACACACACACACTCCGTTTCTACTTACACTGAGTTCAGAACTCCAGAAAAGTTAGCACTTCTAATTCATGGGAGATCCTCCTCTTATGAAGAGCTGCCATAAGGGGTCAATTACAGAGAGTTAGCACCATCAGGTATTAAATCATTCCCTTTCATCAGCTGGAATACGTTTCTCCACTTCCATGTTGGGCCCACATCAAGCTCTCCGCTTACCCTTGGTCTTATGCTTCTGACAGACGCACTTAACCGCTGTGCTCTTGAGGAGCAAAGTGCTCGTTTTCTTTTCAGGAAAGATCCTGACGCACCGGAAAAACGCCCCACGCAGCTGAAAGGGGTAGGATGGAGTTCGGTCTGTATTTGGTTTTTGCAGTCAACGTAACTCGATCTTCGAGTTGCCTACTAAAGTGGGGCCATGCATAGATGAAAGCTATAGTTCCTCTCGGTCAAATCTCTGTTTGAAGAGATGCGCTGGTTGAGGATTAGTCCTAATCCGCGTTCATAGCCACCCTGAGAACTGAGACCCTCCCAACACCTCTTGAAGTCAAACATTCTGTGTTTCTATAGGGAGAGCGAGACATCGCTGCCATCTCTAATGGGGAACGTTTAATAACTGTGGCTGTGTGTAATTATTTCCTTCATTCAGGTCTTAATAATGTATCCAGATTAATACAACTGATGTTTTTATGTTGATTGGCTTTTGAACAACAACTGAGGACCACAGTACAGATGAATAAACTAATCCAGGCGGCAGATTGGTGAGCGGAGGCCACTCCTTCTTTTAAAATGTATATAGGAAAATACAACTGATCTAGAAAACGGCAAGTTATCACTAACATGCAAGTTATACCTTGACTATTTATTGCAGTTTTATTTATTTATTATAGTTAGTTTAATTGTAATAAATCAATATATCTGTTTTTTATCTAGTCTAAAGCTGCAAACTTGTAATTCTTTATTAAAAAAACACACTATGTTTACAGAATATGCTCAACAGCACTATACAACGGTTTTTGCAACACTGCTTCACACTGCTCTTCATAACTTTTCACATAACTAAACATTTCTTCTGTATGTAAATATATTACTGAACTGAACCCTTAACTAGTCAAACTTTATCCTCAGGTTTGTTTTTTAAAACTACTAAGTTAGTCATCAATCAACTGTCTGCTATAAACAGTTCAACAATACTCTTAATGATAAACGAAAGAGACGAAGTTCAGTCTGGACGATCTGTGGATGTGAATCTGACCCAGACTCAACACGGACCTCTCATCGTCTAAACGATCCACTCTCATCTCAATTGATTCTTAAAGAAGAAGGATGGAGAAATTGGATGAATAATTAATTGCAATAAATGAAAAGAAATGGATCTTCATTTTATTTTATTGCTGATCCTTTTGGCGAATGGAGGAAGACGCTTCATCAGGCTCCTGTTTAATGGGCACATCCATCTAAATCTTACATATGGCCTAATGGCTGCATGCGATTATTTATATTTGATTAGGACTGTTTAAATCCCCAGAGCCACTGGATAGTGTTGGATGTGGCATTTAAATCGAATACTCACTGCTCTATATGCTACTTTGTTGGGTTTACTAAAACGTAATCATCAGTGCTGCCAAGTGTTCCTTTTTATCTAATAAACTAAAACTAAAAAAAGGTAAAATTTCTCCCTACTGGTCAAGAGAAAATAAAACGTGTGTGGATGCTTTTCAAGTTTGACAGCTCACCACTCTGTTATCGCCACAATGTCCTTCAACACAATTATGTCGTAGATAATATGCAGGAACATTGTTTCTTCTACTTCAAAGTTAACTTCAACTTTGGCAAGTATCAAGTCTGTCTAAGAAGCAGTAGCTGACGAATGGAAGTATGTGCTATTTCTGGTATTTAAACAAAGTAGGTTTTATCTTTTTTTTTTTTAATTACATGTAAAATGTAAATATTTGTTGGAGTGTCGTGAGTTTAGCTGTAAACAACAAAAGCATTTCAGCTGTGGTGAGGTACAGTACAGTTTGCTGTTGACAGAAGACGACGCCATGAGAGCGAGTGTAGCCGTATCGCACTGAGGTCGTCTGCATGCTGCGTCGAGCCGCCGTGTTCTTCCCAAAGATTCAAATAACTTTCTTTCTATAGTTCAGCTTTTAATTTTTCTCACTTAGATTTTTTGAGCTGATTACTTGATTGGATTCCTAATGTGCGGTACAATGATTGCAATTAGAAGTCCTACGTAAATGTAAGAGGGCCCGTGATTGGGAGTTTAAGCACATTTACCCGCTATTATCAAAACTATGACTAAATTATTTTATTTCCTTAACATGCCAACCCTCTGAAAACCTTCGGATGCACAGTAGTGCAGCATTGATGTGTGACATCAGGTTTCTTGACATCATGATTTGATTCAATGAGTGACTGTTAGCGTAGAGTCACGTCTCAATATCATGTCCAGTATCGGGCTGATGCCTTTAAAACCAGCTAAAATGAATGAATTAGCCTTTTTCCCACTGCTGTTACCGTCATTAGAGATCAGGTATTAAATATGTAGAGTGACATAAGTCACAGAGAGGTAATGTCTTATCTCCTTTTTTTAAAACGTGGCCACGCTGATTTAATTAAGTTGTGATCTTCATCAAAAAATATCCAATAACGCCTGAAACTATAAGTAATCTGTGGTATAAAGATAACGGGAATGAAAAAGAAACGATGAAGGCCTCTTTGTTTCTGTGGTGAAATTCAGAATCCTCACGATGGTCTTGAATGTGAGGTTATTAATTAACTGTCTCAATGTTTCAATAACGTTTTCAGAGCCTTTTCTATGGTAATATTTTAATATTGGTTCTCCAAATTGTGATCAGGTGCATCTCGTTTGCGTGTTTGTTGTCCACCTGTAGCAAATCTAAATGATCGGACATGGTTTACAGAGAACAATGTCCAGCAAGGTCCCACAGTTCACACTGCACGTCAGAACTCTCTGTGTACCGCCGTGATAACGCTGTGCAGTGATGACTAGATAAGGACGAGGGAATAAAACATTTCTCAAGCTCTGCGTGTTCGTGGGAGACGTGTACCCTTAATAATCATGAAATTAGATACACTTAAGTCTCCAGGACAAACGGTTGAAACGTGGGAGCCAGACGAGGAGGGTCTTAATTCACGGGGTGACCAACGACTCAAAGGGCGCTCTCAAGGCCAGCGCACACTTAACTGTACAGCGTGTTATGAATGTGATGTGGACCTAGAGGAGCCGGATCAGTGCGAGTGTGGCTCAGTCTGTGATACTTGTTGGCAGAGAAAACACGGTGGCTGTGTCTGACACTGCTCCCTGTTAACCATTCAGTGGTGTTCGTCGTAGTCCTCATTCAGTATTTTGTAGTGTTTTTATACTCCGGTGCACAGAACATATCCCATGATGCAAAACCTCCATTTCCCTATGTGTAAAGTCTAAAATGTATTTCTAGGTCTAAGGTCGCACTTTGTTGTTGGTGTGTGCTGATTTCAGTTTTAAGGACAAGCTGCAGGTCGGTCCTCGTTTTGCCACAAGAACATACCTGAAAAATTATTGGTATATTTTACTGCCAGAACTTCCAGGCGTTACCAACTCAGTCCTGAGGTGTGTGCTGCTTCCCGACTGTTGAACACTAGAGATCTGTGACCTAGAAACTGTCCAGTTAGTTTGTTAGGTGGCCTGATAGCTCAACGGGACACGCACCAGATCACCCAGCTCCACGAGTGAAGGCATAATCATAATGACCCCTTCAAAGATCTGGAATGTTTGTGGAAGATTTGATGAAACATCACATCATCCCTACAATGAAGCGTGAGGGTCACAGCATCAGGCTGAGGCTCCTCTGCAGCAGGGACCGGGAGACTGTACAGACAGAAACACGCGCCGTGATGTCGCACGGAAAACTGTGCTCGTTTAAATGTCAAAAAAATGCCACAGAATATTGTGCCTTTTAATATTTTAAATACTTCGACAACTCCGTGTCTCTGCTTGTAGGCTGTTCTCGGGCAAGTTAGCACTCCTGATGTTTTTACACATCTAGGAATGAGAACAACAAACGTCTGTTCAAACAGTGTAAATTATGACAAAATGTACCTGCTAAATGTGTTCCCACTGTGGCAGAAGCAGGTCCAGGCATCTAAGCGGTGCACGTTCAGCATGGGGGAAGGTATTAAAAGTGAATGTGACCCTGTGCAGTTTGCAGCAGCACTACCCTCCCTATGGCATTTTCTAATGCATTATTGATTTGTATCTTACAGATAAACTGTTTATAGTAGCATATATTGGCTCTCCGTGACGAAACATCTGAAAACAGAATTATCTTAGGACAAGCTAAACAGAAATGCTGTATCCAGAAATGTAGCAAAAGTGTTAATAGTTTTCAATGCACTTTGAACGGGTTAAATACACAGTGTGTGACATATTGGCTCATTAGATGGTTGTTGCAGCACGAGAGAGCAGGCTGAAACCGTTGTTAGATAACTTTATAGTTCACAGACACAAATGTGTGTGTGGCTGGATTCTTGGGTTGTTCTCAGGCACGACACCCGTGGGCCTGTTGAGGGTCAAAAGGATTCTCGTGATCTTACAAAGCTGTGAATGCATATGTGTTAGCGACCTGCTTCCTAATAGACAGGCAGTAACCCTAACCCTAACCCTAACCCTACCCCTAACCCTAACACACACTTTTTGCTCTGTTTTGGGCTCCCCCTCCTGCTATGAGAATACTTTCACTGTGTTCACCAAAGGGGACTAGTTCATCTCTCTAACAGACGGAGCTGCTTGGAAGGCGCTAAATGTTGCAGGTCGGCAACAATAACTTCAGCTTTGTCATGTGGACAAAGTGCCTTTATTACTAACTGAGTGACTTACTGACTTCTCCTTTTCTGATAAACTACTAGTTAAGTAATGTGGTTATTTAGCATAGAGTATTATAAGTCTAGGTATATACAGGTGAAAACTGTAAATTCATAGTTGTCTACCATCTTTATGTGCTACCATCTGTCTTAGGACAAAGTTTATGGCTCACCATCATAAAAATTTTACTCCACAACACAGACTTCAAAGGGGCCGGTAGCATCATTAAAAGACACAACATAAAGCTTTCAGTTTGTGACAGTGTTCCTACAGACTCTGCTTGTTAACCCAAGTCTGTTTGCTCTTTATTATTGTTCATACATCTGCTACGCACCCTGACACGAGCAACCGACACCGTCCTTCCACCTTTAACCATTAAGGTCATTGGAAGCGGTTAGAAGCAAGTAGGCCACGAGACTTGATCAGGGCTTTGCTTGGCAGAAATATTTTTTCAGATTGATGTGTTGTTCATGTCGTGGCATGTTACAGTAGGCGATTGCTGTCTCTGATTTTCTGTCCGCCTTTCCCTCAGTCTTTGAGTGGACAGTCCTATTCGATAGAAAAACACACTTTGAACTCAGCAGTGCGAGAGTGCAGAGATTCCCACATTTCCACAGGTACAGTTGGCCCCTGGGGGAATCAGCCCCGTTATGCCTTTAGACTGGCTGAATGCATCACTCAGCTACTTCTCCTTTTCTCTCAGCAGGATATCTATGGCTCATTCACCTCGTGGGGAAAGTGCGGGGCGCTGAGAGAAATGGATGGGGAGCAGGACACAGACATACTTCGTAAGTCAATCTGTGTGAGGTAGAAATGGGTGGTTCAAACAGCTGCGAGCACAAAAAGCAGAAGGGCATATAAAGAAAGGACGCAGGAAATAAAAGGGAGGAATGAATAAATCAAGAGAGATGAATTTGCTCTATTAAAAAAAGGCAGGTGACCACATTGGTCACTGCCAATCAGCGCCTGCACAGCTTAGTCCTTACTATTCAACCATAAGGTCCACTGGCTCCAACCACCTCATCCTTCATAGACAGATGGTCAACAAAACCAATTAACCTTTCTTCTCCTCTCAGTCTCTCACCTGCACCGCCATTCACTTCTCCATTCCGACCTGCCCCCAGGGTGGAGGCTGGCACAACCCGAGCCTTCCATCAAGAAGAAACCTGCAGAAAATAGTGCAGAGGTGAGTGGAGGAAGTTGCATTGCATCCTCCAGAGTTGACATGTGTAGAAAAGATAAAAGCCAAAACGTCTATTTGAGCAGCTAATAAGTTAGAAGTCAGACTAAACACTGTCTACAGGAGTTATTTAATGGCATGCTGTTGATAAACTGAGAGCACAGAAAAGCAAATGACTACCCTCAAACGTAAATACAGAACAGATAAACAGCTGTGAAATCTCTAACAGAACATCTCTGGCAGGCTTTTTGTGATGAGATAAACGACACGTAATGAGCAGTTTCACTGCCCCAAAAACCTACTCGCTCTACATTTTAAGACATGTGACATAATTATACTGGGGAGCCATATGCTCTATTTTCTTTTGATTGTTTTTATTTTGGAGACGATCTCAGTCATGTAGATCCTCACCGCGCACACTCCTCCAGTGATGTTCTAATGACACTTGGGTGACACGAGAATAGTCCACACACTATATCAGAGGATTCTTCTGGCGCTAACAGCGGGTTGGTTAAGTTTTACAGCTACAGCATGGATTTTAAACGCATCGTCTCTCTGATCACCAACGACGTAGCACTTTCTGCCAGTAGAAAACATCAAATAATTTTCTTCGTGCATCGAGGACAACGATGAGTTTGTCCTGGTTAATTGGCACTCGCGCATTATGAGACAGTTACACAACACAGGATTGATGCAGTAAATGTAGGGCAGAAACAGGTGGAGGTTGGCGCAGCGGTGTTGACACTTGAAAAGTGAAAATTGTCCCTAATGAAATGTCACAGCATGTTTGAGCTCTTCCCGTGTATACAGTATGTCTCAGAGCACAGCTCTTCTCTCTCTCTCTCTGCGCCGAGATGAAGGGAACGACATGAGTGATGGCTACTGGCACAGGTGGCTATTGTTTGTTGGCAGAGGAAGCACGTTGAGAAGGGGGGTCGACAGCACCGGCCTAATGTGATTTTTCTCTCGCTGTCTCTTAGACAGACACACACACACACACACACACACACCGTTTCAGGCCTTTGCCAGCACTGTGACACTGATACCAACGTGTCTCGTCATCAGTATTTTTTTACACCTCTACATGCACACAGACATACACGGTGATGCATGTTGCATGAGTGCAGGTCCAGTCTTGAGCTTCTCAGGTGCAGGGGCTGTGTGAAAGCTGAGAAAGATGCACGGATAGAGAGAAGATAGGCGCCAATGATTGGTTAAAAAACACAAAACGACTGTCAGTGTGAGACGGGGCTGTCCCACAACACAGCCAGTGATTCTTGTGTTTGAATCCGTGCGCCGGGTGTTCCTGGAAGAGCTCTTTCCAAACAGCCAGACTTCCCTTCATAAAAACCTCCCAACTGTTCTCGAGGAGCAGTCAGGAGAAATCTGAAAATGTACTTGGCAAACATCTGATGTGAACATAAAAAAAAGAGGAAACGCTTTTCATCAAACCACGGCACTGTAGCTAACCCAATAAATAAACTAATAAAATCCCACTTAAGATGCTCCTCAACTCCCAGTGATGCGCAGCGAGCAATTTCATTCACAACGCCCGCAACTCCTCTTCTCTTTTCATCCACCAAGTGCCACTGAAATGGATATTTGGGACTCGTTCACACAGATTCTTTGTGATGATGAGAAAGTAATTTTGTGTGAATGGTAGCAATGTGTGGTCCATATCGATGTCGCTGACGGATGAATGTTTATTTCTGTCTGTGGCAGAAGATGGATGCCACGCGTTATCAGTGCTCTTATGCTTTGTTTGGGTTTCTATCACTGATCATCAACTGCTCTGACAACTATTTGCTGTCAGACCACACACACACAAAAACACATATAGACAGACATCCCAAATGCCTCAGCACACAAGCTTGATGACACACACAAACACACACACACACAGGTGCACACTTGCCTGCCATTATCAGACACTGTGTCACAGTTGCTGTGCAGGGAGAGACAGAGGAATCATTTGATGGAGTTTCAGACAATGTGCAGTGTCTGCTTCTCCATTCTTTTTCCATTACGAGGCAATATGCTCGCTCAACCTTGGCAGCAGCCAACAGCTTTTCTTTGGCAGACCTGCATCTGAGAGCGGGGCTGCCTATCTCTTCTCTCTGCCCTGGCTTCCTGGAATAGCTTGATTGATATGGTTCTGTGTGCGTGTGTGTGTGTGTGGGGGACCTACAAACACGTGTGCATCAGTAGAAGAGACCGACAGAACAAAGGCATTGTTTGGTACATCTGCCAGAGATTTTGTTTTCAGTCCTGTTTGCTTGTTTATCTGTTAGTTTGCAGCAGGAAATCTCGGGAACTTTGTCAAATATTTCACTGACTTATAGTTCAACCTGTTGCCAACGAGCGGGGATGGAATGAGCACGTTCAGTCAGAATAAATAGGTTTGTGATTGGCCCACAGACGGACCCGCACAGCCAGGTGGGTGTGGTTTGAACCTTATGCTGCTAATGACTTGCTTTTTGCAGCGGAAAATGAAATAAAAAACAAAACAATTCAGTGACCTGCAGGGCTTGTGAAGTGAAACAGTTTTTCTTGATTGAGTGGACGGGTTAGGGTTATGGTTATGGTTATGGTTAGGGTTAGGGTTAGACGACTCGAGGTCTCAGTGTCTCGTCCTGAAAGTTTGCCAGCGTTGTACCACAGTGATTGTCGTGCTAACATCAGGGATTTCTGTCAAAATCAACAAGTGTGTTGTAGGAGAAATGTTGCATTTTTATATCAGCATCAATCTTATGCAGTAAATGATGTTTTAGTCCAACTGTAGTTCAGTTACCGAATCACTGTATGGTCAAAAACTAGAACATAAACCAAATTACATTTACATCTAGTACTAGTTTACACAAAGTACAATCGCCGAGTTTCATTACCAGTGTCTATGTACTGATAGCAGCAGGTCCATGAAATCATTAATTACTACCATCCTATTATTATGTATCACAGAGCGCAACATGACATCCACTAATTACCTGTTACCTGCTCTGTGAAAAGCTGCCGTGCTGCGTGTTAAACGAGACGCACGTCGGCTGCTGTGTGACAACATAAAATGAGCAATGCTCCACATATTGAGTCCGTGTGAGTTTCCAAACAAACGCTTTGGAAACAAGCCCACGCTGCTGCGGCCACCACTATTTACTTCACTTCACAGGAAAACAAATCAATCTGAGTGAGGACACTTGGCGACGGTGTCGTCTTTAGACGTCTTAACCCTTATATGAAGAAGTGGCTTTTTACTAACTTTACAATCGCATGATCGGCTGCTGCTGAACACTTTGTGCAGAACAGAACGTTGGCTTTGCTAAAATATCATCTTAATACAAACGGTCACTATCCAAACAAGATGCGGTGAACAAAGTGCAGCCTCCTTCGAGCTGTGGCACAATGTTTAAACACTCTCCACTGATTATAGTGCATCTCCAGTTTTTAGTGATAAATAATCCATTCATTTGCACGCTCTCCACACTCTGCAGCACGCATTTGAAAAGCCAGAGCAACCTTTTCTAAAACGTTGTAAAGGTTGGAACTGTGGCCTATTCCACCTGTATTTGTCAGTAAATATCCTAAAAGGCGATAAAAAATAAATTGACTTGACTCTTAATTTGTTCTAAACAATGTGCCGTTTGACAACAAAGCTCATCTTAATCCACGGCTCTACATTTTACATGAATGCCCCTAATTCCTCATGTAATGGTTAGACAAAGATTTCTGTAATAGCTCAGTGGATCAATAAGCCGAGTGAACACTGTCTTTGGGGTTTAAAGTCCCATTACGTCAATAAAGCCCCAGGGAAATGGAAGAAATGGCACAATATCAATAAAAACATAATCAGCCCTTCCTGCCATCAAGTTCTTACACAGGAATAACTGTGTTTGCTTTAAATGACAATCAGACAAAATATCAACTAATCTACACGACTGACAACACAAACGTACACATTTAAAGTTAAACTTCACAAGAGTTTTCTCTGTTTGTGTGGAAATGAGCTCCACTTTCCTCCAATGTCTAAAACCACTGCAGGTGTTTCAAACTGAATGCCAAGTATAGAGAATGTGCAGTACTTTTATCCCAGCAACCATCAACATTTATGTAACCAATACGGATTCAGTCTTTAATAAAGTGAAATGCTTTGAACATGTTTTTCCGTCCAGGACATGTTGGTGCAACGCCGGAGACAGAGGCAG
This sequence comes from Microctenopoma steveboyesi, assembly GCA_032359275.1. NCBI lineage: Eukaryota > Metazoa > Chordata > Actinopteri > Anabantiformes > Anabantidae > Microctenopoma > Microctenopoma steveboyesi. The sequence goes on along the minus strand of JAUMHF010000006.1, from coordinate 16,523,471 downwards.
CCCCAGTAATGGCAGAATGTGATAATTGCTTTGGGAGACCCGAGCAGCAGCCTTTATGTTGCTTTGCTGGAGTGCAACAAGCTGTACTCAACAGTTTTCCATCACACTGCTCTCTTTTCAGCTTCCACACGGCGGTTCTCCGGGAAGAACCACGTCGCGTGGAGCTCCGGGAGCTCCTTCCATATGTCCATACGAGTTATTGTAAAAAGTTTTGCTCACATGTGGTTTGAACTTTGTTAGATTAACGAGTTGATCGTGTTAGCGTCTCTTGTCATGCCAGGTGATCACGCCAGCAGTCATAGTGACATCAGCGCTAGTGTTGGAAAAAGGTGATCACCATTAACCTCAGTACCAACAACTTTATAGTAGATTATCTTCTCTGTCTCACTACAGGGAGTCGACCTGAATCACTTTTCATTTGAAGAACACCTTCATCTTGGAGGAAAACTTGCAGATGTGCTTTCTCAGCTCACGCCATTAACCCGCACAGAGGCTACGCGCGCTCATAAGTTCTTCACACTCTACCCTTTTCTGTTACCACCTCTCTCCGGCTTCATCGCCCTGTCTCACCCTTTCCTGCTCACACACAGACTTGTGTCTCTTGTGTTCGTCTCTCTGAAACGCACACGGGTCGACTCATACCCATCCATGTCTTCTCTCTTCTCAGCCTCTCGCTGTTGCCTCAGGACTCTGTGAGTGACTGACACTCGAGGAGTCTGCGGTGGTCATCCTAACAACTTTTGGTCTCACATTGCAGAATAAAAAGATGAAGCTGTCCGTGTAACCTCTCCCTCTTCCCTTTCCTCTGTGGGGCCAATTTAGCTCTTCACCACAACTGTGTGGCTGGCAGCTGGAAACAAAGTGGGTGTAGGTAGGAGGATCATTATCATCCAGGATTTCCAGCTTTCACAGTGCTGGGTTTGATTTGAGTTTGAACCTCTTTTGCCTTTTAGATTGGCATGAATTGCCAACACAGTCTTGCAGGCTTGGTGATGTTTGAGCATTCAGCTTCAATCACATTACATAGGTTCTTCCCTTTTTATTGAAACATCCCCTCATTCTTTAATTGAGATTTCTTCCATCTGATATTTGCTGAATCTTTTAACAACCTTTAATCACCAAAACAAACGGCGCGTTTACATGCTGCTAACTGTGCTGCCGGGTTCTGTCGGTATTCATGGGACAGACTGTCGCTCACTCGGCGCAGGGTTTCTCCTGTTGATGCATATCTCAAGTATAATCACATCTAAGAGCACATGGTCTGTTCGTGTGTGTGTAACGGAAAAAGAACTCGTTGAGCTTCACATCTTGGCTGCTGTGCTGTGTGTGCGTGTAGCCGGGTGAAGGACACAAGGACAGACTGAGACATGCATTGATAGAAAGATATAGAGGAAAGCGCGGTTGTGTTCAGGACTAGGCTGATAATAACCATGACCCGCACTCTGTGTCGTGAGCTCCCAGCCTCCAACAGCAGCACACGAGGTAACAAGCTGCTCTGGCCTCCCTGTGATGGAAGGAGATTTATGACCACTTTCGCCGGGATCATGTTTCTACAGGTCAAAGCACCCTGTTGTTCACCATCGTCAGCCCATGCACTGTCCACACAAAGCTCCACTGGCCTGACACGCACACAGCATCCTCACTCACGTGCTCTTCACCTCTCTTGGAGATATGGTGCTATCAATCAGCAGCAGCTGCTGTCGTCTCTATGGTTTAAGAAACTGTTGGTTGTGTTCATAAAACATTAAATGATGTATGCATGCAATATAAAGCATCTGCTCAAAGAAAAACACTTGTCGGCAAATTATATCTGAAATCTGCTTCAAAATTCCCTGTGATCTCTTAACTTTTTAATCATGTCATTAGAAATTATTTTCTAACCCCGTTTCACACAGTATTTAAAAATACAGTCAGCCAACAAGCCCAGAAATGAAAAAGAACAATAAGGCTACAATGATTAGCCTGAGGGGAAGAATTCAATCCGATCAGTGGAGTTTTAGGATGAGTGGTCTGATCTAATACAATCACACTGGTGCTTTCCTCATACCTTCACTCAACGTGTAAGGGAAACCTCAGACAGAGTGCGCTCGCTCAGAATTGTCTTTCAGATCCACGGTAAGACATTGTGGATTTGACCAGAGTTAACTAAAATGACTGGTTAGTTTGAAAAAAGAAAGCATTTGATTTCATGATCCAACCAATGTGGCGAGTGTTCTATTTTGGTATCATCAGAGATTAGTGATCGACAACAGGGAGTGGACCGCTGCACAGGGAGAAATGTGTGCTGCTGTTCTTTTATTTCGTCAGAACTTTATTATATGACACAGCAGGAGATCTGAATAAACAGACTCTCACTTTTAGTCAACACAAGACATCTGGCCAGTGGAGCACAGTTTGTGGCAAGCAGTGGAAAATGTGGCTGAAGGGCAACACGGGGATGCGGCGGTTGGCCCTGGTGCCCGCTGGTACCCTCCCTGTGGGTTTCTCCAGGATGTCTTATCCTTCCCACAATGCAAAGACGTGCATGTGATTCACCGGAGATTCAAGACGCTCCGCAGGTGTTAAAGGGAGCATTGTCTGCGTGTCGGTGGGTATAGCTAAGAGACGACTGCATCAAAAAGCACTCTCTTGCATTTACTTGCATTCAAACGCTTTAATTCCTCCCCTGCTTCCCTCAGTAAGGAGAGAGGGTTTCAGCAACCATAGTGATGGATGTTATCATGTTGTTGTTTATGTTTATTGTGCTTTTATAGTTGTTATTCCTATATTTATTTTTTGTTGGTGCTATTTATGGTTGTGGGTCTTCTA
>JAUMHF010000006.1:16508454-16520617 GCA_032359275.1 Microctenopoma steveboyesi | reverse complement strand
TTGTTTTTTGTCATGTTGCTCTGTTAGGTTTCACATGTGATGAATAACACACACGTGACATTAGTTCAGTCCTTCATTCATATGGAATATTACCTGTTGTTGATGAGGTTAAATCACACAATTTCCATTAAAAGTTATAGATTAGCAATGGATGAATCTCCTTCAAACTCTCCTCCTTTCTTTCTCATCTTTTCTCGTCTCCTTTCCTGTCTGCCGGTGATGAAAGAGCACCTTCGCCGTGGCAACAAAAGATCCTATTTGTTGTCCCTGTTCCGCGATGTGGGACGTCTTTGTTTAAAAGTGGTCTTTCCATCAAGGTTGCACAAAAGGCTGCTTTACAATGCGAGGTAAAGGAAGAAGCCAGAGATTTAAAGGGGAAAGGAAGAAAGAAAGGCAGAGGTGAGAAAAGGGTGCAGAAGAAGTGAGAGGAAAGAATGGATGAAATAGCCAGAGGGGAGATTGGAGCCCTGCAGCACTCGGCACAAAATGCTTTCTATTATCTCTGGTCCCGGTCTGAACAAAGAGGCAGGGAGAACACGTTGGCTCTGGACCCCGGGGCGATTTAATATGGAGCTTGAATCAGAGCCTGCAGATCAATGGCCACACTAGTGGTTGGGCGTTTTTCTCTCTCTTTGTCTTTATATGCAATAGTTTTTCTCTTTTTCTAAAGCTGCATCCAAGCAGAAGGCTCTCCGTGGATTTACAAGGCCCGCGGTGGGCTAGCTGAATGAAACCTGCTCCTTCAGACATGTTCTGATACCAGTGCTGTGCTACTCTATCAACTGCTTTGAACTTACTCGTACAAAGACGATTAGCAATGAAAATGTTATCTCGGACTTGTGAGATTAAAGCCGGAACGATCTAAGTCGGCTTGGCAGAGCACAACACGAAAAGTGGCAGACTTAGTAACATCGTGTGAGACCCGTTCCTCAGACTGCTGCCACCTGCTGGTGTAACCTGTGTTTTCCTTGCATCCCGTCTGACCCAGTCACCTCTAGTTGTTTGACGTCAGCTTGTGTGTCCCCGTCCTCGGAGAGAAAACACCTACTGTGACTGTGATTCTTGCCAACTACGGAGTAGCAGGGTGTGTTTTCCGCACTAATGGGAGTAATGAGCACATTACAGCGTGCCGACTTGCAATGAGGGGCAGAAGCAGAGTTCAGTGATTTGGGAGGGAGTCAAACTTTTGGTTGAAAGCAAATGAACTTGTATATGGGTAGATTTTACAGGAATCCCCTCAAGTGTCTTATTTTGTACAACAATCGACTTCCTTTTTACCAAAGTGGGCAAACGTGTTCTTTAATTAAAGAATAAAAGCGCCCACTGTTCCTTCTTAACTCTGTTTTTCTGAAATAGCTAAATTAATTCTTGCAGCGCCTAAAAAACTCATTTATTTATTTGACAACTGTGAGCTCATCGTTTGCCTGATGATTCACTACAGTTACCTTTATCAGCCATTAACAAAATGATATTTCCAGTCAAGTAAATAAAGAGGGTAATCGTCCTCTCAAACAATCAACAGAGGTAATCTTTCAAATCTCCTCTAATGAGTTTGCCTTCCCCGGATCTTTGAACCAGTCTGTCTAATCAATGACAGGAGGCTTAATGCACCACAACTATCTATGGATTATTTGGGGTATTTAACCACTGGCTTTAATTAGAGATGTGGTTTTTAAAGCTGTGACTGTAGCTGAAGGTTTGCGGGGCGCGATGGCAGAGAGACGGTACAGTGTGGTGATGAATCGGAGTTACCTTGTGGAGGTCTGACCACTCATTAGGCTGAAAGTAGAGAACATGCTGGTCTTTGATCTCGCGTCTCCCAGATACATTTGTCCTGTTGCCCTAGAAATTAATGAACCAGGTCGCTCAACTCCATCTTTTGACTTCTATGAAAACCTTGATTTCAGATGTTATTGTGTGAAGGGTAAAAAAAGCACAATTATAGAACAAGTCTCTCCTCGGCCGGAGAATGACGGGATTGGCCAGTTCTTCCCAGACAAGGGACCTTTTGTGGTTGTGCGAATAACAAGCATCCTCTCAAGTAGCGGAGTCTAAAGCAGCATTGTTATCCCACCGTAGAACCTCTCGGTCCCTGAGATTGTTGGATCCATCAAAACATGACCATGACCTCCCTGAACATGAACAAACTTTAACCATAAAGGCGGCACGTGAGAAAACACGGCATCGTTTAACAATTGTTTGAGAAGGTAGAACCAACAAAGCCGTTAAGCGTTGATTCTAAAAGGAAGAATTTAACCTTGTTATGGTTGTGTTGAAAGTTCAGTTCTGACCATTTCTCCAACCTGTAAAAGTGAATTTTATACGTACATAAAGGAGGTGAATTAAGTATTCTTACTAAATAAATCATAACAAGATGCTGATATAAACAAAAAAATGCATCTTTAATTATTTATATTTAGGAATTACTACAGTAGTTTTTTCACATTTAGGAACAACACCACCACATATTCAGCTGCGTTTCATTGCATTTCAATTCAGGAAGCAGTCCGGGCAAATCACCCGCGATGATTCAAAACCGTTGGTGACGTAATGGAACACGATGTGGAACGGTCACGTGACCTCTTGCGCTCGGGAGAGCGCTCGGAACAATGCTTTGAATCAGATGTTCCACAGGTTCTGGTACGAATCACTACTGATTAGTAATAATCACGTTGACTGTGGGTAGATCTGTTTTTGTTTTTGAAATACACATAGTTACTGGAAAATGACGTCAACAAACAGCAGAGCGGTAATCTTCGCTTCGCTTTCATCCAAAGTGACATACAGGGAGCCGTAGATTAGTTTTGTGCTAGTTTCAGTTGTTGGTGATCTGTTTAACGATTTGCTCCTATTTTGTGGTAACTCTGCTGTTGATTGCCGCCTTTGTCCCACAGACTCCCTGGAGAAGCTTATTAGAAACTGTAGTAGACGTATATATGTCGGAGAAATCTATCTGGCGACGATGGTTTTCCCACACTGAGACCTGACTGGTACATTATTTGTGCGCCATCAGATTTTTTTATTTTTGTAGCTGCAGAGCAAAGGTGAAACTCTTCTCTAGATGTATCCTAAAAAGCTGTCCCCCGTGTTCAGTCACCCTGACTGAGAGGCCTTGCTAACACATGCCAGTGAACGTTTTCCTTCAAAGCACTTCTGTACCACAGGCAGGTACTCCCCAATGGCAGCATATTGATCCCATCACGAGCCCAGACCTTCCCCTGCCGGCCCGTCTGCCTTCATTTAAATGACCTCTATAAAGCATCTACACCTAATCTTAATTAGATATTGAAGTCTGTTAATTAAAACATTATCTCTGGCGAAACACAGCCGGGTCCGTCTGACGAGTTAATCGATGAGGACGAGAGGATGCTGCCTGCTGGAATACGTGAGGGGAAGGATCCGAAACACACACTCCAGGCTCAAGCGTGTTAAATGAAACTGTTAAGAGGATTTCAGTTGCACACCCTGCGTTTTCTTTTTATTCTTTTCCCTCAGCACAATAGGAAAACACTTTGAAGCCTCCTTTGCTCGTTGACGAGCGACGCGCAGAAAGCGTAATGATGCCTGATTGTGTCGGTGGTAACGCCCCTTCTGCACTGGATCCCAGGCATGCAGCAAAAAAGAAATTCAACTTTATTCATGTTGAAGACCAACTGATTTTGTGAGTTGTCTTATCATGGAAGTTTTCTGTTTTTCCACCTTGTAAAACGTCTGCATTCTGTTGTTTATCAAAATGTAAAAAAGTTTTAGGTTTTGCCCCACGACTGTTATTTATTAAATACACACTTAGTGATTTGCAAAAAACAAGAAACGGACAGAAAAGCATGAAGTGGGAAGTGTTGGGGAACCCATAGCAGGTTTTGTAACATTAATGGGGACGGTGGTAAATAATGCGGGCCAATCACTGCAGCTCTCTCGTTTGATGACTGCGGAGGCATCAGGGCTAAAACACCATCCACATGAGCAACCAATCAACTCAAATTGAAGCGTGGTTTCAATCTGGGTTGTATTCTTTGAAGCAATCATTGTCAAACCCAGACAAATTCAACAGGTGGACTCAGAGAAACTCATTTAATCACATTCTCCTTTCATCTTCCACTCTGTGCAACAACTGCAATCATCAGTCTTTTTTTTTCTTTTTAGAACAATTTATTCCAGGAAACTTTGTCAGCCAGCGTCTACTTAAAGTCACAACATAATCTGCCTCTCGCCTGTTTTCACATCACCGTTTCCTGACAGTCTTTCTGCTCCTGATGCAGTTGGTCTGAATGACGGTCAAACGTCTCTATGAGGAGACCAGACGAGACTCGTGTCAAAGAACTACTGTAACCTGTAAAGTATAACTGCATGTGAAGGAGTGTGTTTTGATAAAATAATAATAATACAAATGATTTAGCGTCACTCGTTGTGATCTGTCAGAAGTTCAGTACGTTCTCTGAGCTCAGCCTCAGCTGGTTTGAACAAAAGCCACCGTGTCCTTTTTGTCGGCAGGTAGGCGGCGCATCTCGTGACTCATCTTGATGAGCCGTCAGCCTTGAAATGAGGTAAACAGCTTCTGTAAAGGCAGCACAGGTGTCGAAGAAGCTGATGATTGCAGCCTTTTCTTCCTTTTGTTTTATGCACGGTTTTAGATTTTGTCTTCCCCCTGTCAGAAACATGGAACTGGGAAGTGCAATACTTTCCTACTTTTACCTTTAGATGCAGAACTCGTGCGTTTTTCTGTACATGCTGAACCTCCTGCACCTGAGACGAACCTGCTCATCACATCCTGTTATATTGTGGCGGTAAAAGCTCTTCTGATCCCATTCTGTGTTCAGTTTTTGCCCTTTATACACCCACCGGGTAATAAAGGTGCAGATTGTTTTGCCCAGGCGTCTGCCTATCCATATGGCTGGAAGCGACTAGAGAATCTTCCTAAAAGCATTTATCTTTCAAGTGATGGCCCCTCTGTGTCTCCAGGGTGCTGTTCAGGTGCTGCTCTTCTTCTTTCATTTCCCTGATATGTTCTGGGTTTCAGGAAAATTACCACCCATCATACTGACAGCACTTTGTTTGGCCCGACTGCTTCCTGATGTTGTCTGACTGAAATCTGTGGATCGTGGACAGACAGGAAGTCGGGATGGGCTTTTTTCAGGCTGTTCATTTGTAATTTTTGGCACGATGAAGAGCTGTGCCCCTGATCTCCCACCTGAAGCAAAACCGCGTGTTTGTTGCTTAATGAAAACTGTGCAGCGTTTAGCTATTTTTATCCATTTGCGGAGCCTTAAAGGTAAAATTAGCAGAACAACTCTTCTTTATGTGCAGAACCTTTTGCCTCTACTCACCCTAAAAACAGGAGTTGAGCCTGACGGCTTCGTCCTGGGTAGTTTGTGGCGATTCGTGCATTATTGCACACTTTGGGCATTTCCACCAAAGTGATGAAACATTTGTTCAAAAGCATTCAACACACTTTGACGTTCTTTGCCTTCAGATACTTTTCAAACTCGAACGCACCTCGAACAGAAGAGAAAAGCCCGACGCTGAGCAGCCTGTCTTGGCCTGTGCTGTAATCCCCACTTTGCTGCCAGGTGGTTGAACGCCCATTAGTCTCTCTGTCTGGTCTGCTCTGCTCTGCCAGCTTCGGGCTCAACAGGTGCTACAGAGAGAATAAATTATGATCCGCCCACGGGCTATTTGCCTTCTTGGGCCTTGATTCACCTATTTACACTGGCCTCGCACTCCTGGGCAAATTGCATTTCCCCTTCAAATATTTGCTTTTATTAATGTTGTGCAGCGAGGTAATTAATCTCCTCAACAAAGGTACCATCTGCCTGACCCAAAAAATGAAATTATGCTTTCCTGTGCTGTGATTAAGATAAATATCATATGTGGAGTGGAAAAACAAAGAAAATGCCCCCCCCCCCTCCTGTCCTCCTGTGTCTCCACCCTCTCCTTCACTCTTCATCCCCTCCTGCGATCCACTACCCGAGCACAGCTCTGCACTGCGGCGTTGGAGCATGTGGGACAGATAAACCTGAGGTAATGAAAATGAATGTTCCCACTTGGAAGCCGATAGAGTTCCATTATGAGCTTTATTTGTCAGGGACGGGACACCGGGCTCCGAGTCAGGTTTTCTCTGCTCTCTGCAGGCCTGCTGGGGTCAACTCTCTAACACTGCTTAATCAGGCAGAGCAGCTTTGCCCCAACCAGGTCTTTGTTGAGAAAAGTGAAATGATTCTGTTGTTTCCTAAATGTGCAGGAGAAACGCGTGGAAATGTGGGAAACATAACGAGCCACAAAGCGCATTTCGTGGTCTCGAGGCTCGAGAAGAAGCTTGTTAGGGCTCAGGTCTGAATCTGGTGAAAGCGCGGCAGGTTGCCCTCCCTCATTAACGCCACCATGATGCCCTCTGTTCATCCTCTGCTCAGTGATCAGCATGGTTTCTGGTTCTAGGGAAACACACTCGCACCTCTTATCACCGCTCTTCATGTCTTCTATCCAAACCATCCATGTTCCACCTCCTGCTGCTACTATTCAACAAATACAGCGTACCGAGGACTAGAAGGACAGGAAAAGAACGTTTCCCACTGTTTATGATGAAAAACTGATTTGACAGGACGTGCATTATTCATGCTCCAGAAACCAAACTCAGGCAAATCGATCAGATGTTGATAGTTTTACTCCGTGTTTATCTGACTCCCCGACTGGCTGCATAACAGCAGACTTACACTTAACAAACTGAACCCGTTTGCTGCCATTTTCACAGCTTGGATTTCAATTTAAATCAAAACCTTTTTAACTTGTCTCATATTAAAAGCATTCTTAAAATGAGTATGTGTTACAGAAGCCAAGGACGTTGTTCTTCCTGTTATATAATGGTCGATAAAATCCGTCTTGGTATTTTATCTTTTTCTTTAGTTTTTCGAGCTGTAAAGTTGGGAGACTTCTTTTTTTAGGTCCAACTGTCCCTTCACGCGGTTGAGTTTTAGATGTGGACGACTGGTCGTGAGTCATGAAAGCGGTTGAGGTCGACGGCGGATGTGGGACGCAGTGTTTGCTGCTGTCCTCGCCTGCTCCCTCTGCCTCAACGTGTCTCCTTCCATCCTTCCAGCATTCTCCGCTTCTTCTCTCTCATCACTTATTGTGCGTTTTAAAACTAGAAACTTTGTGTACTGGTTTCTTTCATCTGCGTTTCTCAGCCTTAGCTCGTTTTTACCCTGGTTTTCAAACCTCTGTAAACGGCTCTGGGGCATCTTCCGGGGCTCTCGTTGCAGCTCTTAATCTAATAAAGACCCTTCTGAATAGTAGTAGTAACATCAAAGTCCGCAAATATAATAAAAGCCCCCAGAGGTATTGAACAGGGGCGTCTTATTTTATTTATGAACAGGAGTCACGCTTTGCAGACACACTGGGAACCGGGTTTAAACCCACAGGTAGTGATGGAAACCAATTAGAGCATCTTATGTAGAGCAGTTGAAGCACAGCGTGGTTATAATGATCTTTGTGCAAACACACACCTCTTGATGCGAACCATATGCAAAGGACTTCTTTAATTAATCACGTTTAGTGGAGTGATACAATCCTTTTACCTCCAGCTACCTTCCAGGCCCTGCACTGCTCGCTTTACACACATGCACGCGCGCTTTCATCACATCCCATTACCAGCTGGGATCTCGTCATGCATCAGCCACGCCGGGGGGGAAACTTTGCGCGTTTACTGGAATTCTGTCTGCTTGCTGGAAACCGTCCATCCCACCGCTGCCGTCTTTGAGGACCCCATCGGATCCCTGAAGCCTTGTCAATAATTGCGCAGACACGAATCATTTATAAGGCACTTCCTAACGTGCAGCGCGCCGCCGGTCACGCTGCGGTGCTCTGCTCCGCCCGCTTCTGGCCTCTTTGGAGATATTTGTATTTGTTTCATTGGATTTGAGTTAGTGAGACTAAATGCTCAGCGGATGACCTGGCTCTGAACCCAGCTGGGGAAAGAACGGGAAAGGTTGCCGGGCAAATCTAGAAACAGTTGTTTTTAATGTGTGTGTGTGTGTGTGTGTGTGTGTGTGTGTGTGTCAGCAGCAGAGAAAAAGAGCGGCTGCTCAAAGCGGGGCAGGTCTCACACTCGGATGCATCCAGCTGTGATGGTAATAGGAATGGGCAGAAATCTGAGGTAGACACTGCTAATGGTTCTCTCAAACTGGGAGGGATGGTGACCCCCAGAACCTCTCCCTCTCTAACATGCATCTGCTCTCACTTTACTCACTTTACTCTCTCTCTCTCTTCTCTCTCTGTCAACTGTACATTCCCTCCCAGCTGTTCCTCTCCCCTCCTCGTGTCCTTTATCAGTCTCCATGTCTCATTCCATTTCACGTCTCTCCTTTGCACTTCCCTTGCTCTTCATCCTCACTGTGTTTTGTCTCCCCTCTTCTGTGACCTTGCCCCGCTTTGCCTTTTCTTCTAGTCCATGAGAGTTTATTACAGCCTGTTTTCAGTCACTGTCCTGTGATGTTAGTGATCCCCCCCCCATGTTTCGTCATCACAAAATGAAGGCAGTTTATTTTGAAATCATCTTCAGTGTCATCTTAAGTGTTTACAGATAATGAAAAGTGCATCATTGACGGTGACAATGCATCGTTTCTGATTGCTAAGGAAAAACGCTTTCAGTTCCTATTTTTCTATTTCAGGCAGCATCTTAAGTTAAGCACATTAATAATGGCAGGTTATGTAAGTGCCATTAGCCTCGATCCTGTCCTCACAAGGATCATAAAGACATTCGCTGTGCGGCACTAAAAGAAACAAACAAGCTTTATTATCGTCCCTATTTCTGAATGCCAGCATCGCAGAAGTTGATTGAAAGCTCAAGGGAGAAAAAGTGCTTATATAACTTGGCAGATTTGACCAGATGGCAGTCTCCCTCTGCTGAATTTAAATGATGCACCTGAATCAACTTTTTAGACATGCGTAAAAATAGATTTGTTGTTCCAATCAATGCGGCTTGAGAATCCTGCCAAAGCCGAGCGGGACTGAGGCGAATCAATCTGCAGCAAGCCGCGTGGTCACTCGGACACAGAAGAGCCACCGAGCTCCGGCGGGAATTCGGCTCCCTCAAAACGAAATGCGGCTTAACAACTGCAGCTTCCCACGTGCCGCTGCAGCCCCACCTCCTGTTACCTGTAAGCACAAGCACAGGAAACCTGTTGTGCGTCGGCTCACTCGAACAGACATAATGAACCAATCGCAACCTAAGTGGGAGGTAAGGAGAACATAAAGTATATTATTGAAAGGAGAAAATTAAACGTGGTGCAGAGAGAGAGAGAAAAACGAGAGCTGTTCATTTCCTCTCCGAGCGCATCACTCCTGAATATTATTTGCAAACACTGTAGTATTGACCTTTCCGTCCCACTGCAATTAAGTGAGGAGGTTGTTTATTTCTTAAGCATATATGAACGGGGTAAGTGCCTGCATTCGTCTTACGCTCATGGTCAACGGAGAAAGAGGCTAATTTCATTTTCATATCCTGCTTTTTTATTGTGTTGCTCATGTGGAAGTGAGGCCACGGCGTCAGGCGTCAGGATGAATTATTATCCCGCTCTGGACCCACCATACAAACATTTATTCGTTTTTATTCTTATCTCGGCTGCCTCGGTTTAATTTCTTCATTAATATTCCCGTTGTCCTCTTAGCTTGGAGGTTGCCTTTTTGTTTGTATTGTCGTGGTTCCTACAATCATGGGCCTATTTTCTTGCCGCACAGAAGTTTGAACGCATTAAACTAGTAAGCGCTGCGATATTTCTTTGAGCCTGTGATGATGTATGACCTGGCAGCGGAGGACAGGAAAAGAGGAGTGTAGGAAAACACGGTGCAGGAAAAGTAATATTTCCATCATTTCAATGAGTTAATTCTATTTTTAGGCAGAGCTACAGCTGTTATTCACAGTAAATGCGATGGCACAAAGGAATATTTGTGGAGACAAGTCATTTTTTGTGCATGAACACATGATCAGTCACTTATTAGTCTTCTGTTTGTTTTGCAGTGATTCACTTTTCCTTTGACCGACCAGCTGCAGCTTCACTGCACGTCTCACCTGTCCCCCGCTCTCGTGTTAGCTCTCGTTTCCTCTGAGGTAGATTTACATCATCGCCTGTTTGCCTGCCAGCTCCTCCTGCATGTTTCTGGTTTGCCTGACCCCTGCCAGGCCTGGTGCCAACCACTGCCAAGCCGCTTCCATCGTCCCCATTTCGCCTTTTGCCTGCAAGGGGAATTGTTTGAGTGTTTCCTCTCTGAGTCATGAAATTGGGTCCTGTGTTTCTGAGCAGTGATCAGCGGGAAATAAAACGGAGGGAGCGTTGCAAAGTGAACCAGCTGTTACATTCAGATGATGGATTTCAGGGCTAATCAGTATATGTTTGTGTTCGTGATCCGACGCCCTGAAGCAGCTCTGATGGAGGACGGATCCACACAGCGCTAGACTTCATCCCCGGAGGCTGCTGCTCGTTTTCTGTTTCAGACACAAACCCTCGAGTTACGGCAGGAAAAGGTTCCCTTCGGTCCTGACAACACAAAACCGTGACCCAGGCTACAGGTGTCATTGGTTTACCTGCTGCTGCTGCTGGAAGTTTGAAAGGAAAAGTCAAACAGTTTGTAGAATCAGGTTTTAGGCCGTTTAACAAAGGTAATATTTTAAAGCCAGTTTTCCTGCTTTGCCCCTCCTCCCCCCTCCCCTGCCCGCTCCTCTCCTCCCTCTCTGTAAAACTCCTTCTAAGCGATCAAACGATGTCTTTCCTTTCGCATGGCTAGTCCTGGATTACTCACCTGGCTCTCCCTGCAGGCCTATTAAGCACCTCCGGAGTCATGGTCGCTGCCCGACGAGCTCTGCATTCGTGATGGTCATTAAGTCGGGCACCAAAAATGAATGGTGGAACAATCCAATTCAGAGACCAAGGGGCCTCATATTGATAACAGGCAATTTCACATCTCATTCACCAAAAGTGGGCTTATTGAATATGAGAGGACTGGAAGGGGAGGATTGCAGCGCGGTTCATCTGCATAGCGACGGGCTGTGATATCTTTTCGAGTCTGTGAAATCCTCTTCATGTATCACACATCGCCCTGGGTGGATCCATTGTTGGGGATAATATGTTTTTAAAAGCGTCCCTTTTGACTCGCCCTGGTAACAGGATTCCCCATTCAGCGCCAGTCCTTTAATTCCCTGCCAACGTGACAATCGCATTATTTCATTTTTCAGGAAGACCTGCGGCGGTGTTCTGCCACTCATTCCTCCCCTCCGCCGTCCTCTTAGCCACTTTTCTTTATTCTGTTTCTATCAATAAACATGGGGTTGATAACGGCGTGTAATCCTGTCGATCCCTCCCCGGGCTCATCTCCAGGATCTATTCAAATTAGCACCTCAACGCCATGGGTGCATGCTCCCTTTTAAACGCTGTCTTCTGAACACGGGAACCAAACAAAGGGGAAAGATTACATTTTTCTGTCTGTCTCAGAAATATTTAATTGACTTGAAGATTTCCATCAGGCTTTCGTTGCCAGAGGATATGAGAGAGCCTCGAACCCAGGAGAATCCCAGCTTACAGGCTCAAACCCCTCACAGTTACTTCATCTCAGACTTTAATTACATGACCCTGTGAACTACAGGCTTCTCGTTAAGAAGTTCTCTGGTTTGAGCAGAGTGGATTCGTTTTGAACGTCGAAGGTTGTAGCTTCAGTTACATCACATTGGTTTTTGTTTTCTTTAAAAAAGTTCTAATTGATCATATTTTATGAAAAACATGAAATCATCATCTGCATCTTTGTCATCACTTTGACGTAGAGGCGACGACTCATCCAGAAGTTATTATGGAACAAACGTTCTGTTCTGGGCGGCTGAACAAGCTGCAGAGCTCAGATATCCGATGCACCGCGTGGCTTTGACGTGAGATGTGGTGATGGTTCATTTGTGTGAGTGTGCTGCACATGACGACATCAGACCGCAGCGCTGTGTCTGCTGCCTGCTGCCTGCCGCTGCACTGACCCACACGTCCTTGCTCGCTTCCCGTCTCTCCGTCTCTTCCCGGAGCCATCATTTCTGCACAGTATTCGCTTGGATCCACCCGCAGGCGAGCGTGGTCAATGTTCCCTCTCACACGATGCTCATCAGCGGTCTGGTGTGTTTCCACCTCAGCCTGGCAAT
>JAUMHF010000006.1:16492939-16508354 GCA_032359275.1 Microctenopoma steveboyesi | reverse complement strand
ATGGTGTCGTTCCCCCCCCATCAGGCCAAATTGGTTCTCATTAATAGTTCGTGGCTCCTTACTTCACCCTGTTTGCCGCCTTAATTTTCCTCCCTCCTCTTTTCTGTTTCTGTTCTTCTGGTTTTCAGGTAGCTGCCCCCGCCACGGTGCACTCATTTACACGAGCACCCGGGGAGGAGTCTCCCTCCTCCCTGTTCATGTCGTCCCGTATTTACCATCTCTTTAACGCCATCTTCCCCTCAGCTGCCTCTCTCCTTCGCCCTTCCTGCTCATCTTTTGTACTCTCTTGTGCTTCATGGTAATATTTGAGCAGTCTGAGAGGAGGTAATAGATGGAGCCTTTGGGCCAGAGGATTTATGATGTGCAAGAAAGTTTGGGGAAAAAACAAAAAGGCCAGAGAGAAAAAATAGAAAAGGATGTCTGCCAGTAAAAGCAATCGATTTTATTTAAGCTCGAGATCTGAATAAAAATATAAAGTTGACTGGAGTGCTGACGAGGAGATGATTGTTTGACTGCTTCTTCACATCGATAAGAAGATTTTTAATATCTGCCTCAATCTCTGCAGACAGAAATCAGGTGTTTGATTGTGAGTGAAACCAGCGATGAAAGAGCAGCGCGCGCACATCCTGTGACGCTGAAATCACAGCCTGACAGGCTGTTCGTGTTTTCCATAACTGTGACTCGGTGATGGCCTGGACACTATTAGACCGTTGGAGTGTCTGTGAAAAGACACTGTCTGTCAGAGTGAACCCAGACTCGCAGTAATGGATCCAAGCGGCAGCGTCGTCTCCTCTGCTCTCATCACGTTTGACGTGTTTCCACAGAGTCAAATTAAAGACCAGTAATTATAATCACATTATCTGTTCCCGTGCGACTCTGGGTCACGTGACTCCACCAGCAGCAGGAACGCACATTTAGATCTCACTCGCAGAGCTTAGGCCCGACGTGTTTACGCTCGGGAAGCTGGAACCCTTAATCATCATGGTTTCTCGCCTCCTGAAGTGGACAGGATTGGATGTTGGGCACAAGCCCAGTTCAGGTGTTTGGCTGCCCTCTGCACAATTTCTTTAACCTTAATTTATCTCGGAACAGAATTTCGCTGACCGTGCATCTTTTTTCAGCGCTGTCCTATTTTACATTCATTACTTCCCACCCGGGACCTTAATTTGACCAACGTCTTGTAGAGCTGGCAAAAGAGGATTGTTCAGTGCCAAGCGCCTTGCTCAAGGGCGCACCAGTGGAAAGTACGTGCTGGGGAGAGCCAGCTGACTGTTTGACATCTCCTGATTTGTCACGTGTTTGTTTGTGAAGTCAGAATCACGAACCCCGGCTATTTGTCTTGGTTATTTGATGCCAGCTGGATTTGCGGTCGTTTTCGCACCAGCCTGCACATGCATCCGCTTGGTAAAGAGCAGGAGCAGGGGCATAAAGAAGGGAAGTACTGCTAATGAAGTTAGCATGTGCAGAAACCATAAGCGTAATCAAGCTCCATATTTGATTTAAAACATAGCATATAAATGCATCTTAAAGCTACCAACTGGGATTCATTATTGTGTTTTTTGAACACGACAGCTTGCTATTTGGAAATGATGGCTGGTTAGGAGAGGCTTTCTTTAATGGAAGTGGTCAATCACTCCATGCACTCGCTTTCTTTAAGCAGCTAGACACCTCCGCCTGCTCCCTGTGCTGCTGGAAAACCTTAGTTACGCAACACTTTCACCTTTCGCAGCACCTCACGCGTCATCAGGGTTCATAGGGTTCAACAGCTCTGACACTTCTGTTTGGTCCAGTCATCAAGTGGAGCTCTCGCCTTGTGCTCGATGATTTGTTTTTTCCTCACAAATGGTGTTAAACACACACACACACACACACACACACACGCCGTGTTTAACCTAATACACACTACACATCTAAATAAAATGATCCAGATTTAATAAACACAATAAGTGTTACACTACGCGACAGCAGAGGATCAAGTCATTCAAAGATTGCTTCAGATAAACGCTGATTCGCTCACATTTATCTTCCAGACGTCTTTGGAAGGTAGAGTGGGGTTTACAGACGCAGCAGATAGAGTATGGTATGATACTGATTTCTGTCTGGCATCTCGATGGGCACACCTGTCAGGCAGAGATGAGAGGAGGACATAGGGAGCTGCAGAGGGAGCGGGGCGATGCGGGAACAATATGATCACACATAACGAAGTATGCAGTTCTCTAACGGGCTTTGACTATTTACATGGGCAAAACATCAACACGCCACAGAGCTGCTCAAGGACCCTGTCAACAAACTCCACCACCACCCATCAGCCAGCCCTCAATTGCCACCTCCGTTATCGACCAATCAATAAACTGTGGGCCTTGTTCAATTTGACAAGCATCTACATGGGGAGAAAAGCAATCACTTAGCACCAGCAGGTATATGATATTGACCGGGGGGGAGATAAGGCTTAGCCTATTCAATCATGCAGGGGAGATTGGACCAGCGAGGTTTAGGACTGGAGCCAATCCTGAGTGTCTGCACAGCCACTCGAGCAAAAGGCTGCAGTAATGAGGAGCGTGGAGGAGCTGAGGAGCAAACAAACATTCCTGCTGAGGAACGTGTGATGGGGGGGAAGTGTCTGCGTTTGTTGGCTCGTCTCTGTGCGAGGGCCAATGAGAGGACCGAGGAGTGGCGCTCGTGAGCCTGGGTGTTTTGCCATCGTCTCACATTTGCTGTAAACCTTCGCCGCGTTCATTTCAGAAGTGACGTGACTGGTGAAATCTCTAGTCTCCTGCGTGAAAGTCGGGCGCACCCGCCACACAAGTCCAGCAGAAGCAACAGGTGCGGTTTAAGATCAGACGTGAGACGTGAGAGCGCTGCACTGCGCTGTGAAGGCGAGCTGCAGTGTTCATGTGCGATAGCGGGTCGTGTGCTCGCTTGCAGGGTTTTTTTTTTTTTTTTTCTCACACAAAGACGCTTGCTGTGTGGATACGGAGTATGAATGTGATTCCTTTAGGTGTGTGTGTGTGTGTGTGTGCGCGTTAACAAGAAGCCAAAGAGCACAAAGGCAGCTACTGACACTCGGAGCTGCTGAAAACTTGACCCGGCAACATCTGTTCTTCATATTTTGGTTTCTTCAAGGGCAGCGCTAACCACAGACCTACTTGAAGCTCCGCTTACAAGCTGCTATAAATGTTAACAGGAGGGCCGAGTCAAAGGTGCCACGCATGATCCAAATGCAAACAGCGGTTCAACCTTTCTAATGCGATAACAGAAGCACGGCCTGTCATTATCAGACCGGTTCTTTAAATTCACGGAACAACAAGCAGTCCACCTTTACTGTCTGCAAATATGTTAGCTGACAATCAGATCATTAAAACGGGTCTGGAGAGAGCTTGACTCCTGAATCGGACAGTAACTGAAGAACCAGGCCGTCATCGTTGCAGCACAAAGTTTCCGTCTCTTCATAAATGCGCTCACAACGAGATGACACGCACGCACGCACACACACTCTGCTCCTTCCTCTCTTAAAGTCCCCCTCGTCTCATTTGCTGTATCACTTTAATTTCCACTTGCTCTTCTCCTCTTTGGATGCGCCGCTCATTCTCTTTCTAACCTTCCTTTTCTCTGCGTTATCTTGCTGGATTTCTGACAGCTGAACATGGCCCTCAGTCGGCCCCGCAGGGCCCAGTCAATACTGAGTTAATGAGTCACTTTGGAGGTGAACCAGGATTGTGTGTGTGTGTGTGTGTGTGTGGTGAACACTCCATCTGCTTTAATACGGTGTGCAGTTGCACATTTTATAATCTGAGACTGGGAGAAATTGGTTTCATGTTAAGGGGTTTTATTTACTGTCTGTCAAATATCAATATCAAAATTGATTATTATTATTTGTTAAATTGCTGTGATACATTCTTAATGATTAAATTTGTGTCTCGTCTCTTCACACCTTTGATTCTGGGGAGTCTGCAGACTCACAACCCACCAACAAATGATCCGGTTGTAGTTGTCCATGACTTTTAGCTCCTTCGTTACAGTGAAGTCTGCAGTCCGTCCCAGAAAAGCCGCTGGTGAGGTCTCCACTTACCATACCTCCCACTGCCACTTGGGGCCAGTGAAGCTGGATGTTCTGCTTCATGCATATCTACGTTTGCTCGTGTGAAACACTTTGCGCGTGTTTATATCCGTCTGTGTTTCCCTTAGTGTCCCCGCCTGCAAAAAACACCTCATGATAAAGACTTAACAACATTCACACACGCAGTAAATCTGTCTCGTTGGTGGTGGTGGGGGGGTCATTTTTCAAATCTCTGGTTTCTGAATAGGAACGCTTCATTTTCCGCTCTGTCGATCTCCGTGTTGGAGCTTTTGGTTAACGTCCTCGCGCTCTGAAAGCATATTTGTGCAGCAGATTTGTAGTGGGGCTCCAGCCCCATACAAAGCTGCTGAGCTGCTTTGTCTTCACATAGTTTGACTCCTGACAAGTGAACTGGAGCAAAGCCAAAGGTTCCGTTAGGGCCATTTGTTTAAATAAGACTGTGACACAGCTGAACGGAGAGTTAGATAATGATCTGGGCTCCAGCCAAGCTCCATTTCTATAGAATTAACTGGATGCGTGTAGATAAAACCAGGTGAGGCACACCGACTTCCACAGGTAATTCATCTCTTCCTGATGTCTGCAGATTGGTTTTCCAAAGTCAAAGCACGCTGCCTTATCAGAGGACGTGGACGGAGGGTAAATGCGTCCTCGCATCTCTATGTCTCATTAAGCAAAATGAATCAGCTGTCAACGCGGATGATGGACAAAACCAGAAAACATTTTTAAATTGGTTTCATATGAAAAAGAGACTTTTTTTGTCTTCACTGTTGACTTATCGTGTACTTATCATGTAGTGACCAGCACCGGGACATTAATCATTAATCCTCATAGCAGGACTTTCATTTTTAAATATCAGTTTTTATTAGCCGGCTCGTGAGTCTCCAGAGACGCTCTGTGTCCTCGCATGCATTATGAATGAGAGGGAGCCGGGTTATGCTGTGTGTCTGGGATGGAGGTCACCCAGGAGCGGGCTGAAGTGCAGACTCAGGAAAACAAGTGTCTCCAAGACCTTTCAGTCACTATAAAAAGCAGCGCCGAGTTTGATGATGAATGTCTCACTTAACGGACCGTGTGTGGCTCTTTCCGTCATCGCCAGCCTCCTTCATGTTGCTTCATCGGTTTCTTTTAAATAAAACGTTGGGCAGATGTTTTGACGAAGTGAAGCCTCCGTTCGTCTGCTTCGAGCCGGCGAAGACGAAGCTTCTTCAGGTTTGGCAGGCGCTGTGCGAATTAAGCCCAAACTAATTTTAGTATGGATCCAAAATTCTGTCATCTATGATGTACAGTTTGAAAGACGTTGAATGATCCAACATGTTTGAAATTTATTTGGCTGCCTGGAAGTTTGACAGGTTGCACAGTGCATCGCAGCTTTCATAAGTTGTTCATAGCATTTCCATTTTTCTCATCATTTTATTTTTCATCAATAATGATGAAAGCAAGTTTCACTTTAGAATAAAATAGTTTTAAAAAATGAACTTCCAAGTCCAACTGAGTCTCAGGTGAAACTTCAACATTAGAAGATCTATTATATTATATTGAATTCCCCTTTTTACAAGCACATCTCTTCATCGTCAGTCAACGGACAGACGGACGGGTGCAGTACCATCCCTGTACGGAGCAGTGCACTGACGATCACTGATAAAGGTGAGCGCAGGTGCTCAGACTAAAAGAAAGCAACAGGCAGCATCAATACGTTTATTAGCCTGTAGTGAGATGTGCGGCGGGCGGTGTTAATTCTGTTATCAGTGTGCGCGCGTGTCAGACCACGTGGTCTCATCACTGATACTGTGGAACACAGCAACAGTTTTGGTGGCTAAAACATTTTAAAAGCACATTTATGCACATGGCACCTTGGAAAAACGCCAAGCTATTCGTTTAAAGTGCACGGCTAGGGCTATTTCCTGGAAGCAGCAGGTACCAGTCTGAGGACATACCGAGCCAAACCCAAAACATTTGCTATATAACCCCAGCCGATCAAAACATGTTCTGATTGACCCGCTATCAACAGTAATTATTAAAATGATCTGTGTTACTCAAACCTGGAACAATCTAAATCAGGACTTGTCAGGATCTTTTCCAAAGGACTTAAATGACTGCGGACAGCTTGCTCTGGTCTCAGGTAATTACTGGTATAAATAACTTGTGTTTCATTTCCTGAGACTCTGCACAGTCAAGCCGTCAACAATCTGTCAGTCACGGCGTGGACATAACAGAAAGCGTTTAGTTGAGCTGAGTAGCATTAATTCTGAGGTATCAAAAACGAGGTGCATTTTATAATTCAATGTCATTTAAATGCAAGATTACCTGTTCCCTTTATCATGCAAATGTGTGTGTGTGTGTGTGTGTTGTGAAATAAGACTTAATGATGTTGACTGCGAATCAGTGTGCGCCGCTGATTAGGACTTTGATCTGACTAATTTGTTTGTTCTTCCTGAGGTGTGAATTAAGCCTTCGTTCTTCCTTGTGTCTAGAATGAAGAGGGTTCAATTTTGAGTCTGTGATTCCATTTGCGTGCTCCTGTTGTGCTCTCGTCTCCCGTCTGCCTGTGAATATTCTGGCGTGTTTGCTGAATTCTCCTGTCTCTCTGCCTCTCTGTCTCTCTGTGTCTCTCTCTCTCTCTCTCTCTCTCTCTCTGTCTCTGTCTCTGTCTCTGTCTCTGTCTCTGTCTCTCTCTGTCTCTGTCTCTCTCTCTCTAACTCAGGCGCATGAAGTGAGATCTTAATCTCTTTGGTGTTTCGTCCCTGCGCCCGCATCGCTCCAGTCGTCAGGCCTGTTTGACAGATAGTAGGAACACCAGGGGGGGATTTAACCTCTGCACACGCCGTGAAGGAATCCCTGTTTGCCCCCATGTTAGAAATGTTCCTCGATGCTGTTTAAAGTGAGAAACCGCTCCTGAAGGTTTCATCACCGTGTGGTCAGAAGTGACATCACATGCATCTCTGTTGCCCCGTTTCTAAGTAAACCTGCCAAAATGTTCAGTTCCAACACAAGCTGTGTGTTGAAACAGGGAAGTTTAATGGTTTTCATCCTCCTCACCAAACACCAGCATCTTTTACATAGATTCACATTCTTTACACACGCACACGCACGCACGCACACACACACACTCTGGTGAATGCTGGTCGGACTCTACATGATTAATGATGGGTTTTATTCCATTTGGACTAAGATTAAGATGTGACCCAGTTTGTTTTGCCAACTCTGTCCCCTGTTGACCCCCCCCCCCCAAAAAAAAACAAAAAACATCCACTCGACACATTTTTTTACCATAAAACATTAAAGTGTCACCCACAGCCGACTTTGCTGAATCTTAAGTAGAACTGTCTGGTCTCATGAATAAACATATTTTATTCTTCTGGTGCAAATCTTTCAAACTGACATATAAAATGAATTTTGTTTTTTCAAATAAAGTGTCGAATACTTTAGATGAAGTAAGTGGGCTGCTACGAGTGTTTTTATTTTGGTCATAGTGTAGGGCCTCTGGCTGCTGACATAAAGTTCAAAGAGAAAGGTCAAGGTGTAAATGAAAAATTGAAAGTATGAAATATTAAAAAGGCGAGGGGCTGTTTGTGACGCACACCCATTGACCATGAAATTGTGATGTGATGGTGGAGAGCCTGGGTCCGGAGATTAAAAAGGAAACAAAATCAGTCTTCCCAGCCGGAAAGTGAAAGCTTCCATCTTTGCCTTGTGGTGAATGAACTTAGCAGAGATCAAATAGCTGTTTATGATATAAATAGAAAATAAACTATCATCATTAATTAAAGATTTGTTCAGATCAGTTAGACTGTGTCATGTCCCTGATTTGTTTGGTTGTTAAGAGCTGTCGGCAGTTAACTGTCAGGGACTATATTTTCTTATTCCAGCTGTTTCTAGTGGATTGATTATTAAATAATGGAAAATGTGAACCGTAGTCATCAGACATTATGCGAACAGCTGATTACGACCCAGTTTTCCTGTGTTTTAACATCTAGTGATCGTGTAATTAGTATTATTAGTTTCAGCTATTTTCTCCAAACGACACGGTTGAATCTCAGTGACAACGCCTTCTCCAAGCAGAAGTAATTATAAGAGGAGTAAAGTAAGGAGTCAGGTCAGAGCGTAGAGTCCCAGAGTCCGAGGTTTATGGATCGGTCGATGAAACTCTGGCAGGAGGCTGCTGTTCATTTCCCAACTGTTTATTATTGTGACCATGAAAATCTTTATCCCCAATAAATAATAAATTCCAGAAATAACCTATATCAACCTTTAGGCTGGATAACTTCATCGTGTTTGTGAATCTGTGAAGAAAAAGCAGAAAAATCAATGGCACGGATAGTTAGATAGCAAAGTTACTGAGCAGAGATGAACAGGAAGGTTTTTCTATAGATCCCGTTCAGAATAAGTGAATCCTGGAGCCATCTGGATGAGTGTAGCTCCTACTTGTGAGGAAAATGGAGACCTAAACAAGTTGAGTGCAGTCACGTTTCTAATTTCACCCTGGAAAACTAGAGAGATTTGCACTTATACAGCTGGTGGTGGTGGCGACGGAGGAGGTGGGGTGCAAGGTCTGAGTCAGAGAATCAACACACAACTCACAGGGCAGGTGAGTTATGACGGGTTTAGCATGTGCAGGTCGTGCAGAGGTTGGTACCGGCGGTTCGGGTCAAGCAGGAAAAGTCGTCTACGAGATGAGACAGTCTGGCAAACTGGGAAGACTTCTGGAAGGGCTATGGAGAGTCAAAGGACAGGTGAGAGTAGTGGAAGCTGATTGGCTTGAAAAAGAGACTGTTTCCTGTGTGTCATCGTCTTGCTCTTCCTCTGCTTCCTGCTGCTGGACAGTAGCAGAGCGATTTCTGAGAGGAAACATTCTTTTTTCTGTGCGTTACAGGAACAACAACGTGTGACTGCATTATAAAATATAGATCGTGTGCCGGGAGGAAAAAGAATGATTGATTTGAATGCGTCATTAATACACAACTATATTTTACTGTCGTTTTATTTTAGTAAAATGTTTTTCCATCGGAAACAATTATTGGTGTTAAAAAATGAGTCCCAGTTATATTATTATGTAAGATGATGTTTAAGCTGTGCTGTTATTTGTGTTTCCAACCTCCTGTTGGTCAGTTGGTGACAAAGACCTCTTCATTTTCATTGTGATAAAAAAAGGCATCGATGATTTCTGAGAGCTGTTTGGTTTCTTTCCCTCAGAGACACGGGCATAACATGCCTAATAAATAATAATCATTCATGCATAATTCATCACCTAAGTATGCACATTTCTACAACAGCAAACCTGCCTCGGCGTCCGAGGCTTGTGAAAACGATAGACGTGGTAACTGCTTCAACCGCTGAAACAATGACGTGAACAGGGATTTAATTATTATGAGATCATCTTAAAGGCAGCAGCTCGTCTCACCTACCTGAACATCTCCGTCCTGGTGGCTGGTGGTCCCTGCACCTCTGTTGTATCACAGCGGCACTTAACCAACTCCAAAAGCACCTACCAAACGGCTAACTGTAAACGTAAATGATTGTCTGGGAGCATTGTGAGCTCATTTCTGAAGCTCGTCTCTGTTATGTAGAGAAGTTAAATAGAAAGCAGCACAAGCTTTATCTCTATCCACGGCTGACGTCGTATCAGCTGCTCCACAACCACATGTCCTACACCAACACCTAGAGCTGAGCTCAGTCCGAAGGACAGCGTAACGTTTAGCACGACATTAGAGATCATAGTGTGGAAGTACAGGGAGAAATGATTTCTCAACACAATCCTTTTAGACAAATCTATTGATTTATTTTTACTAAAAGAAAAACTCTGGAGTCTTAAATTATCTCTGTTATTAGTGTACTTGAGTAGAAAACTGTTCTTTGTTTAAGACATGGTCTCAGATCAGTGTGATCTGCGGTGTCCAGTGACTGCCAGGGTTTCCAGTAGAAGGGAGTGTCTGTCTGATACAAGAGGCTTGAAGTGCACCTGGAGAGGAAGGCAGAGTGGACAGGACAGGTGACCGAGAGTGTGAGAGAAACAAATCAAGAAAACAGGGGAGAGCAGCACACATGGCTCAGTATTAAGTCCGCTGAAGCATGAAATTCACATGGTGAGATTTAGTGTCGGGCAATAAAAACAAAGAAAACCTCCCAATGAACTGCACAGAACAAACTGGTCCACGTCAGATTTCATTAAAAAAAACGCCACCACACTGTGTCTCATACCCAGTGTCTGAATGCACAACAACACTTAAGTGCAAATGTTATCGAGGTGATTTCATCCACCAAAATACACATCTGTTTCCAGAGGACGACGCCGGGGAGGCTCTGCTGAATAAATCAACACTGGATTGACCCCAGTTCAGTAAAGCAGATTGAGAAGAGACTGCTGAGCTTTCTGGGAACCTGCCTCTTTTAAACCTGAACGACGCTTCACCGTGTTTACAGCGACGTTAGACACACTTTCACTTTCTGTCTCTGATCTGTTTCCACTCTTTATTCGTTCTCCTACTGTATTGTTCAACGCTCTGATCTGTTTTCTCACCACGTCTCGCCTCCTCCCACACGTTCGTCCTCCAGTAAGACGGTCCCACTTTTGCAGCTTGTTGTCTCACCAGCTTGCTCCCATATTTTTCCTTCTAATTGTAATCACTCCCCCACACACAGTACACACTCTCATGCTGATTAATCCCATGGACCTCGACAGTACAGAAACAATTACAGAGTTAGCCTCGTGCTAATTATGTGTTTCCAGCAGTCTCTGGTGTGAATGCAACCCTTGCAGCTTTACCTCCATATCCTCTGAGAGGAGGATGAGCTGTCATCCATCCGTCCTGACCGCCGCGCTCCACGGTCCACTCCAGACCTTTTAAGATAACGCGGCATTGATCAATTAACTGTGGCTCATTATAAGTTCCTTTATTGTAAAATAAATTATAATATGTTAATGTCAGAATCGTTGTATGAATGCTGAACGTTTCAATCCCACGTATCACACATATTTATTCTGGTTATCAGACCACCGGTTGAGCCAGATGGACGCCCACCCTGAGCCTGGTTCTGCTGGAAGTGTCTTCTGTTAAAAGGCAGTTTTTTCCAAGTTACTCTTTAAAATTGTATTAATTCCAGAGAGAAATTGCTTTGCCTCTTCCCTCTGGGAGTAATAATTAAGAATGTTTGGACACATTGTCAAACAGGTTTTAGATTGTGTTGTGTTCCTATAACTTCTAACACACAATAAAAAAAGGCTGTATACCCAAATTCAGATTTCTCTTAACTTTCCCTTTAACTTCTAACTTCATCCTCGTCCTGAGACTCGTGTGATTTTTACCAGTGGGTGTGCGAGTGTAAGGGACAGTTGTTGGTCGGTGGGTGTGCGAGTGTAAGGGACAGTTGTTGGTCGGTGGGTGTGCGAGTGTAAGGGACCGTTGTTGGTCGGTGGGTGTGCGAGTGTAAGGGACCGTTGTTGGTCGGTGTAAGGGACAGTTGTTGGTCGGTGGGTGTGCGAGTGTAAGGGACCGTTGTTGGTCGGTGGGTGTGCGAGTGTGAGTGTTTAATAATTCATGTTTTCATGTAAACAGTGAGTTAACTATAGGAGACAGAGGTTTTGGTTGCCAGGGGTAGGGTGAGGGTCCAGTTGCCATGACTAAACCTTCTGACGTTGTGTTATGTGCAAAGACAACAAACCCTTTCCATCTCTCATAAAGGTTTAGTTAATTGCATATGTAAAGATTTTTCTATCACCAAAAGCGGGATTTTGTCACACAATTTTCCAATAAACCTTAGTGTTAGTAGTGATAGGTATAAAAGACCTGCCCTTCAGACTGAAGCTCATTATCCCAGAACTCTTGAAATCCTTTTACCTTGTTCCTCATTTTCCCCTGAATCACTGAATCTTGTTCTTCTGGCTAATTACCTGTCCACTTTTTTTTGGGCCACACATCTCTCACCCTCCTGTCTTGCTCTTTCTTTTTTTTATTTGCCTTCCTCCTATTATTTTCCTAATTGTCCGTTAGCCTTCTCTGTGAAATCACCTTCCTCTTTTTAAAATTGTTGTCACCTTCCCTCACATCTTCTAAAAAGTTGCCACAGTTTCGTACGAACAACTTCCAGCTCCCACAACACCTCAGCTGAGCCGGTGTCACCCAGACATCTGCAGGTGGGGCTTGAGATGGCTCATCTCCACACTCGTACATATTTAATGCATCTGTCCCGATGCTGCTAACAGTCCCAGATTTCTTCTGCTCATCTGAATCTGGGTTATAAGTTAGGTTTCTTATGCCTCACTAGAGCAGAGCATTTATTTGCCAAGGTGACGTTTCCCAAAAAATGGATCCTGCGTAATTTCACATCTAACAACAAAACCTTGATGATGTTAAATGTCATAATCAAATCTGTGGGTCTCACCTTTGAAATAACCTTTATCTGTAACAGAAAATTGATGAAATCCCAGCTCAATAATGCACTCACACAATATATTGGCAAAAGTATTGGGACACCCCTCCCAGCCAATAAATCCAGTGCAAACATGGTCCATAAGGACATGGATGAGCGAGTTTGGCGTGGAGGAGTTGGCCTGCACAGAGCCCTGACCTCCACCTTTGGGATGAGTCAGTGTGTGTGTGTGTGTGTGTGTAAAGGCAGCTCTCCCGCTACCTTTACTGATGTTTTGCACACATAGCTGATAAAAATGCATGACTTTACGTCAACAGGCAAAAAGTCACTGCACCTTTTGCGGTAATGGCAATTTGCTCACACATAATCGGCACAAGTGCTTTTACTGTGTGTTGCATTTAAGCTGCCCAAGACGTCAATGAGATTTAAAGTGTTTTAGCGCAGTCGTATGCTAAGAATTCATAAAGCACATGCAGTGGAAGCAGTGTTGGCGTGCAGGTTCTAATTAAAACCCCTCAGCTGTGAATTTAAACTTGAAATATACATTTTTTTATTCATCCCATCCAGCGAGGACAGAAAGAATTTCACACCAACAACAATGGCAACCACCAGATTTTTATTTCAGCTATTAGCGCTGAGTTAAGTCAAGCTGGAGGGCATGAAATCCTGTTTGTTGCAGCTTCACCTCCTGGTGGAGGCTGATAAGATGTGTATTTTTTATGTGTTTCTACATAAAATGTTGGAAATACCATCCCCTGAAACGACCTCCATGGCCTTGCTTTCTCATGCCTCCCTCGCCGGTCTCCGCTCTGCTAACGCGCTATCAGCAGTGACCCGCGGTTAACTAGCACCATCAGGTGTGCTGCTTATCGTTGTCTGCTAATTGGATTTAGGCGCCGTTAATTGTGTTCATTGTCGTATCCGCTCACAGCTGTGCGCTGACTGAGGCAAAGAGCGGGGATTACTCTCGTGCTGCTAATTCTGCTGACGACAGGCACAAGAGAACATCGGCGACGGTGGCGGCCGTCCGTTCTGTCAGTTTGTTTTTCCGGGATAAACTGTCTGGGCGCGTGACTTCCTGTCTGCTGTGATTAATTGTGATTTTAAATACTCTGCGAGTGCTGTCTGGCGAGCAGGGCCCTGTCTCAGCTCTAGCACGATGAGCTGGTACTAGAAACGTGCTTCGGTGGAACGAGGGCTCATCACTGCAGAGCTTTGTAGTATCCAAACTTCCATCTATGAGCTTTTATATTTCTTTTTTTAGCAAGATTCACATATTGAGCAGTAGCCTGAAAACGTCTGAGTGTTGCTTCCACCTATGGTTTTTAATGTGGGTTAAGCCCTTAGCACTGATTTAAAGCTTGAATATGGACGATGGACTAGCCTCTTTTTCTCTCTCACTCACACACACACACACACACACACACATAACTTGTGTTTACTATACATCATCAACGCGTTTTTCATGCCTACATTATCACATAAAAATAGATTCAGCTATTATCGTAATTAGTTCGGTAGCAGGCATCGCCCGCTGTTTGGACAGTCATGAAACGGTTGTGACAGCTTAATTCATGGTGTCATTTCTGAGAAGAGCGCGCCGGTTGCATAATATGACACAAATAATTATGATCGTCCGTGCTTCTAGCTGAAGCGGAGAAGCCTTGGTGTGCACAACGACGTGCTCAATCAAGTCCAGCTCGCGCTGCCCATCGGCCAAATAATGTGCATTCGCCTTAACTCTTTCTGCTTTATATGAGACAAGTGGGAGAGCGATAGGATAGCCAGACTGCAGTGTGTGTGTGTGTGTGTGTGTGTGTGTCCCACAGCAGTGTGGTTTGATGTAAGGGATTATCTACCAGAGGATGCTAGGAGCAGTTACTCCCACATCACAGTGTGATGCGTAGCTGCGTAAATCGTGCCGTAAACAACATGTGACTTTACGTCCTAGTGGAGTTTGTCACTGCACAGAGAAAATTAACCACATTTCCAAATTAAACTGCAGAGTTCTTCGCTCTGAAATGCTGAAAACTACAGTATTTAGTCCTGCATAGTTTAGATACTTCTAAACACTTAATGTGTTTGGAGATAAGTCACACACTTACCGGCACCTGAACCTGTTTATCTGTCCGGATGTTACGGATCATTGATCAGGCTTCGTGAATTTAACTCCCAACATTCACTTTAGATTGAAGTAGTTCGCTCTAGGTGGATCTACATCAGTGGGTTAATCAAACACCACCCAGGGGTCTAGTTGGGTGGGTGAATTTGTGCGTTTAAAACTTACTCTACATTCACGAGGAGCGGAGGAAATGGCTCTGCGAGTAAGAGAGTGAGGCTGAACGTGCAGGTTTACGCTGCTTCCAGCATTGAGACCACTGTAGGCACCGTTGCCTGGCGGAGGACAGTGGGCGGGAGAGACTGCAGACCAGGACGAGGACGTTGAGGTGGGAAGGCTGCTGTTGCCGACTCCTCTGTGGGCGAGTGTCAAAGCTTCGGACCTGATGTGGGCAGCAACCAGGAGCCTGATTTATGAGCAGTGTTTTCTGTCTTTACCTTTAGCCTGGCCTTTAGGGCTCTTCAGCTAAAAACAGCGCTGATTAGAAACAACGAGCTGAAAGACAACAAAGGAGCTGCAGTGACAGTTCGTGGTCGTGGGTCATACCAGACGTTCTGACAACACATTTGTTTTATTGAGTTTAATAGTGGAGCATCTAACAGCTGAGGGGAAAAAAACAACTTTAAAGAGAGTCAAAGAGGCACAAACAAACCTACAAACGAATGCTGAGCTCGTTCCGTCACCGCTTGTCGTGTAAGTAGGCCACGTGTGTTGTGCACAACACGTCAGCCGTAATGACTTGATGAGCCAGTGGTGCGTCAGGTCTTCAAGACACTATTAGAAATACAATCTATCGTTCCCGGCAGAGAGTTTTTAGGGCATTAGAAACCGAGAGAAACAAAAAGTGCTGTATT
>JAUMHF010000006.1:16455452-16480371 GCA_032359275.1 Microctenopoma steveboyesi | reverse complement strand
AGTTCCCCCCCCCCCCTTCTCTCTCTCTCTCTCTCTCTCTCTCTCCTCTACGCCACATATGGAAATGTCACCACCTCCCGAGAGATGTTTGCTAATGTCAGGACATGTGGCTGCCATGGACCCAGGCCACACGTACGCTCTGTCCAGCTGTGACGGGGACCGCCGGCCGACCGTGTTCCTCCCTCCGCCTCCACCCCCAGTAGGGAAACTAATTGTGAGCGTTATTGATTGCCACGGCAGATCTGCGCTGTCCAGCGGGTAAATAAGATGGATGGACTTGTCAGATTGTCATCAGCCAAAGGTTTTTTGACAGCGTGCCTCAGGGCGTGTACAACACGGCGCAGGTTAGCTGAGGCGTGCGTCGAGCAGTGAGGCAGTGCAGTGCTGCCGCTTTGACTTTGGACAGAAATACACGGAATGAAAGGTGTCCTACTTTATGAGTGAAGGTGCACTAATAGTGTGCAGAGAAGGAAAAGAATTAGATTTGAGGTTTGGTTTTTCTCTGGATTTCTACAGTCATGACTAAATGACAAAGTCTGGCTTCTCCTCTGCGGGGCGTCCACTGTCTTATGCACGGTCTACACGTACTGTGCTCACGTTAAATCAACGTATGTGTCTGATCTATTTTTGGGTCAAATCCATATATGACGTGAGGAAAGTCAGCTGAGATCAGGGGTGGGTTCTGGAGCTCTTGTTCACAGTTCACAGCTGTTAACTAATAAGTGACTCAGTGGGGCAGAAGACTCTTTATGCGTCTGCACACAAAATGCGCACATGTTGTATATTTCCTTCCACGATTTAACTAAGAAATCCAGTGTTTGCAAAACGTCTGATGCTGACAGAAAAGGAAAAAGGAAAACGGCTGCTGACTAAGACCCTGCTGCTATTTCACCCTAAATGAAACATAGCAAGGTGTATAACATATAATATTAGGGGTTTTATCGAGCTATTAGCACGTGTGTAAATGATTTAATACGTCCTTTAACCGCCCACAGACTCACAGAATGGCGTTGTGAGTTGTGAGTTAACCGCCGTATTAGGATTCACAAGGCCACTCCGAAGGCAGCACAGCTGAATATGGAGCAGGGCCGTCGTCAGTATTCATGTGCCTCCTCTCTGCTCACCAGACTTTCCGGGTTGTGTGCTAAGTAAAAAGTGCTGTGGGTGAGGATTGCTTTCTAAACGCTGTTGAGGATTGGAGTGATTATGAGGAAAATGACTACAGAGGAACCAGAGACGCCTTAGTTGACCCGAGCATCCTCTCATCAGAAGGCAGCTCTAAATGGTTCCGAAGATGATTTCCTTTTAACTAATGAGGTGGAGACAGATGCAGGAAGGACTGTTAATGTCCAGCGTGGCGTGGACACCTCTAAAAGTTTAGAAGTTAAAACTCATCTGTTGTGAAACGATCGAGTGAGCGATCAACGAGCGCCCGTCCGCCCTACGAGCAGCGTGGTCAGTGCATCATAACCTCAATTTTCTGTGGCCAAACTAGTCATTTTCCAATAACGCATCTCCATTGATTTACTCAGCACTGCAGCATCGTGCTCCCTGAAGCAGGACGCTGCTTCTCGCTCACTCAGTCACACGACACCGGGGAGCCGGCGCCGCGGCTGCAGCTTCTCACCGCCGATCAGCGGTTCATACACCATGCGATGGAGCTTATCTTACACTCTTTACACACGCTGCGCTGGGCAAGTGGGGCAGCTCTGTGAGTCACGGCAGGTATTGGTGTCACGGAGACGGGCTGCAGCTGTGGACGCTGTGACATAAGAAAACCTGTATTTACATGTAAAGCATCTCTTTCCCACTGGCTTCTGTTTCCTCCACACAGCTTCCCGCATTGCTCTGCTCTGCACGTCAGCAGCAGCATTTACAGCAGAATGCTTCATTCTGCCTCAACTGTTATTGGTGGTGTGACAAAAGAATTGAAAGTCAACAGATTATGTTTACTTCCAGAACAGAGCTTATCAAAGCGTCATTAGGCCGCCGCGATGCTCCCTTTTATATTTGCGGCTAATGATCCGTGTAATATCTGTCCCTTCCCCCTGGATGTGCTGTTTTCCATCAAGGCAAGGCTATTTGGAATATTGTGTGTGCGTGTGTGTGTGTGTGTGTGTGTGAGATCTATTTTCCAAATGATATGAATGACCCTTTCAAGCAGCTACACAAGGACACTGTCATTTAGCATTTTTTTTAGCCGAGACGTTCCTGTTTTCTTCAGCACATTTCTTTCACAGAACATTTTAGGATATTTGTGTGTATATATATATATATATATATATTAACTCCTTCATAGCTGTTCCTACCATGTGTACACAACTTACTGTAGAGGGGGAGTGGAAGTTGAAAACCAGGCTCATGCATTTATTAAATGATGGCCTGTAATGTGTGAGAGATGCAAAAACGAAATGTGTAAAGAAAGGTCAGGTGTTGAATTTGAGGGGGTCGCTCAGTCAGGTTTCATGTTTTAAAAGTCTTTCTGAATGCATTATGAAAGATTGATTATGATAGCGTCTCTGAAGACGGGCTGGCGAGTTCAAAAAGGGATTATTTAAACGCATACGTTACATAGAATATATAATAATAATCATTAATATTATTATTTCACAGGTGCCGCTCGTGTTAGTCGTGATGTTTTGCCACTTAGCATGGATTTGACTTCCCGGTCTGAACTCACCTTGACACACTTCCCTGCTCTGTACCAGCACGGACTGACAGGAGCAGCCGGGCCGCGTGGGACGCAGCATGGTGGGGTCACGTGTGCGTGGACAGGCGGCTTAACATGACGGCAGCCTGTACATATGGCAGAGATCAAACAATTAACCTGCGGTGATTGGCCTCGCCGTTAGGGTGCAGTAATTAGAGCCGAGTGGCCCTGAGAGCGGAGCGGAGTAATAGGAAAACTTGCCACAGGGAAGAGTCGGACTCTCAACATCTGCGAGAGTTTGTGTGACCTCGGGCTCCTCACACATCTTCACACTTTTCTGCCTCTCCAACAGTGTTGCTTGGTGCTCGCAATTTCATGTTGACACAGTCTGTGTTCGGTTTTCTCCTCGGCTGCTTCAGCGAACGCTTTTCAAACGCGAGCGTAGTCGAGTGCCTTCACATATGATGTATGTTTCGCACCTGCGTGCCGAGCCCGTCTCTACGTATTTATCCTGCGTTCCTGCACAGTTACAGAGACGGATCCATCCCGCTTCCCTGCACCCATTCCTCATCTGATTGAGATATCGATCCCATCTGCAGGGAGCTACAAGTGTAGCTGTTGCGTTCAGTGAGCTCTGCATTATAAAGTCACCCAGCGAGTTGTTTATTCTTGTTAAGTAAGGACGTGGAAGTGCCTGAAGGCCCGTCTGCACTGCCTCGTACGCAGGATCCGTCCAAATGCAAAGTCACTCACAACCGTTTAGGCCTTCTGCGCGTTTCTCTTCATAACTTAAGTATATCGGCGGTGCTCAAATTGACATGTGCTCACATGTTGGTAATGACCAACATGTGACACAGGATCGAGAGACACTCGCATTAAATCACCGACTGACAGCTGAACTATGTTCTAGAAGCCTTAGATTGGCGAGGTCGCTGTGAGGGCGCCGGTCCTATCAGTCACATGTGTAGGCAGGCTAACGAGCATGCTCAGGCACCTCTGGCTCCCGTCCCAGACAGGAGTCTACACATGCTCATTTGCATATGCGCGACACTGGAAACGGCTCAGACACACACACACAAACTGGGCGAAGGGCCAAAGCTGTAACATTTAGGAAATGGACCTGAAACGCAGATGGATGTAACCTTTCAAAAGGAATTGCTCCTGGTACCAACACCAGAATATTCGCTGATCGTGTTTGGGGGCCACGCCGCTGCCAAACGAGCGGTCGGGCCACGCCGAGGCCCGGACGGCCAGTGGCTGTGGGAGGTTCTCATGGTGGAGGAGGGAGTGCTTAAGGACACCAGCTGAGCGGAGGTGGGCAGCATCGCATCTCGCCGGTGTGGAGGAAATGATGCGGTTCCTCCCATCCCAAGGTCATCCCATGCTACAGCGATCCCCAGAAACAGTTTCCAGCCTCCGCTATGCCGCGACGCGGGGTGATTTCACAGACAAGCGGCGGCCATCTCCCGTCGTAATTCCATCATTTTGTGGCGGGAGGAAGTCATCTGTGCAAATGTGTTTGGATGTTAGAAAATCGCTCATCACAATGTTCAACCTACTTCCTGGTGTCTGTGACCATCACACCCTTATTTTACCACAGTATATGTCATCCACCACTTAGATAAATGGCTTTATCTTCCCTCCACATCGCCCCCGGGCCCCTGGGCTTGTGGTTCTGTGGTTCCAAGGATAAACCTGCCACCACAGTGTGAGACCAGCTGCAGCATGTCCAGCGCCAGGCTCTTCATGCAGGCAGCATGGACCGTTAGGTGTTTACTGTCACTTCTGGAAGATGTAAATATTATGTGCGTGACGGTGGACGGGGAAGGATGAAATCTTCTGCCTGCTGCTGGGTCGTCGCTAGCAGAAAGGCTTCAGAGCGCTTCGCTGTTCTTTGTCTTATTCCTGCTTTAGCAATACAAATACAGCTGTAATTCAAATTTCTCCTACGCTCTAACTCACTGTGTGTGTGTGTGTGTGCGCGTGTGTGTGTGTTTCCTTCGCTGTTAACCAAACGGGGACGACACTATTTGCAGAGAAGCTATTTATACTCAGAGCGACAGATGCTTCCCTACGTTTAGAGAGAGACACGGGTTCTACCTACAGAGGTTTCATAGCGAACATGAGAAATGTGCGTCGCACTGGTTCCAGTCATATTACAGTAGGACGTCACTGAAGTTTCAGACGATCGTTTTACGACTGCGAATGCACCACAGCGTTAACGGTTCCGTTTTAGATCCAGTGTGTGTTGATGAATGTTTTACAGGCGCTATGAGTTTCTGTGTAATTAGAAATCACAGAGGAAAGTGTGACGACATTAAGACTTCAGCAACGTATTCATATTTCTTGGTCCAAAAAGAGGAAAAAGTGCAGTGTTCATACTACAGTCGAGCCTTGTGTGTGTCTCGTTGTTGGCACTTAGCCTCACCTGCCTCACTTCTGATGACCCTTCGCCTCTCGTCTCATGCTTCGTCTCTGCTCCTCTACCTCAGGTCATGAACAATGGCTTCGTCTGCTTCTCTCCGCACACGCGCTGAGAGTCGATGTTTACAAGAAAACAACTGATCCCGGCGGATCAGTCTCTCGCCGGTGATGCGTCACCTGTTGGACGCGTCTCAGGTTCCTTTTACCTGAAAATGTGGCCACAGAGATTTATGTCAAGCCCGCCGCCGCCGTATCGAGGGAGCCAGCTGGCTGCTTTACTTTGCAAATAAAGCCAGTTGTTGGAGGGAGTCGGCGTGAGAGGCAGCGGCGCTGGCACGTGAACGCCGCTCACTGTCTCGTCATTTATCACAACTTAACGACTTTAGTTTTAATGTTATTGCCTTCTGGAGATGAGAGTTTCCTCTTTCGCTCAGGTTATCCTTCAGCACAGTGACATTGATTGCTGGCATATAATTTTGTGTAAAGCAATCATGATTCATGACTGTCTTAAAGAGGGGTTGTGTACGAGTCCTGCTTCTTTTTCTTTGTTCGTCTTTCAACAAACAGCATGTGAGCAGCAATGAGATCAGCTCTTCCCCACAAAACCGTGTTATCTGCCTGTGAATAGTGTGTTGTGTGGATTAATCTGTGGCTTTTCTACTTTGGGAGACTGTTTGATCCTCAGTGAGGGATATTTCTTATGCAGTTTGAGAAGTCAAGCCTGACCCAAGGTCACCAAATAGTTTTTCAATGGATTTTTGGAAACCACTTTGTCACAAGGTCTTTGTGAATGAAACCATAAAAGCTCCAGAGCTGGCGTCTCAGCAGATCCATCTCCATGCGCTCGCAAACCTTCAGGGATTGATTTGGTTTTACACCAAAAAGCAATTAGCTGGTTATTAGTAACACGGAGGCTTTTGCTGCTAGTGACAAACCCGCGGAGAATTATCTATTCTCCTGGTAGCCCAGCTCGACGGAGCGTTTTGGTTTCCTCCTGCTACTCGTCTGTTGGTTTGTGGTCCGATCCTGAATGAAACCCCGTTTCAGCAGGAGGCAGCTGCTCCCAGGTGAAACGGTTTTGACTGACACGTAGCGCGGGAGTGCCAGACACTGATGTGGTTATTTAATTCATCATTAATCTGTAGACTTACATTTTTAAGTAAGGAGAGAAAATGAAAACTACACGAATCATGCTGTAGCTGCAGCCAGATTGCATTTACACTTAATTTAATTTAGGATGTTTAATTGAATAATTAGCGTTTTTAAGCTGGAAGGAGGGCTTTAAAGTGTCCGTAGGAAAAATGGCAGTGGTTTAATTCCTCCTGTCACTAAAGGCCTCAGCCTTTTATCTGTGCAAATATTTATTCAAATGCTTAAATGATTAGAAAAAAAGGGTTTGGTACTTTTACTACATTCAAAACTCCAAAACGTAGTTTTTAGGTTGCACAGACACGTTGTTTGTTTCATAAGAGGACGACATACAAAATGAGATGGATTTATTTTACTCTAAATGTGACTTAATGTGCACATTATCTCTTTGTTTTTTGTGAAATAACATAGGGGACATGTTATTAGGACATATTTATCATTGCCTCCACAGAACGTGCTAGAACCTTTGTTTTCTGCGCATTTTGTCTCTCTGTGCCTTTCATGTGACGCCGTGCACAGCATTCTGTTATAAACCTATAACGCGGCACTGAGCTGAGGGCAGGACAGGTAGTGGAAGAAGCTCCTCACACGAGCCGTTGTCCAGTGTCCAATAAAGGCCCGTGTTAGATTTAAAGGGCTGCCTCGCCTCTGCTGCCCTCTGCTCCTCTTCACTCCCCAGACACAGGAGAGAAGTGAGACATGTAGCTTACTCTGTGTGTTATCAAGCTGCAGCCCTTCACCCCCCCCCCCCTCCCCTCATGATGAGATTGTACACTTTCAATGATGGAGGGAGACAGAACGTAATGGATGGCTCCACATCCGTCTCTCTAAAGTGAACACTGCAGTTTGCTACCGACCGACAGTAATCTGTGTTTGTGTGTGGTGGTGGGGGAGGGGAGGGGGGCCGCATGCGGTCGTATGACGATGCTGTTTTGTCGCTCACTTGTTACATGTTGAACGTGCAGTAATGGACAAAGAGCACGGTCGTAAACAGCAGGGACCATTTCACAGCCAGCAGCATCGTTGCATGACGTCACCGTGTGTCCTTCAGTGGGACGCGTGTCCACGCGGCCACGACAGCAGGTGCTTCAACCTGAACGCCCACATGTGTTGTTTGTCTCATAAAACCAACAAACGGCCTATGAAGTGGAATTATACAGAAGGACAGTCTGTCCATGACAGCAACGACAGACCTTCCACTTTATCCACACAATCAATGGCTGCATTAGGCGGGTCCTCGTGTGTGTGTGCGTGAGAGAGAGAGAGAGGCAGGTCGTTGACCTTTCCGTGCATCAGAGCGACAGAAGGCAGGAATCTGGAGAGGATTTGATGAAATCCGTCCTTTTACAGCGCCGTGGATAATAAAGCGACTGCACACCTGCTCCTTCCTTGTAATGTTCTGACCCTTTCAATGTGAGTGAAAGTGCTGATCCTTTATTAAATTAACCTATTAAATGTGCTTTATTAACAGAGAGAGCGGCACATACTGTGTGTGAAGTGAAGGGAGAAGCGATTAAAGGTTTTTTTTTTTCATTCAAAGGCCGACGATATTTTTCGTTTAACGATTTGCGAATTTGTCTGTTTTTCACATTAAGTTAGAAGCTCGAAGCTCAAGGACAGTTTTGACACGATGCCTGCTGCTGATGGATGAGTGAGATTAGATTTACTGACTGCTGCCGGGACTGAGCGTGTCAACATAAAGTTAATGGGAGGATCTCTTTAACTGCTCATCCATCCTTGGGAACAATTCCTAAAATGCTGCACATAAAGTGGGATAAACTGGATTCATAAAGCGTTTTAGTGCGGCACTCCTTTGGTGGTTACTGGGAATCTGTCGGAGCGAGCAGCGAGCGTGACGTGGCACGTGCTGAAGGCCTGTTCGAGTACAGCAGCGCTGCGACTAAAACGTAACCTCGCTCCCAAGATTCAAGGCGAGATGAGAAACATCAGAGGAGTGATGTACATATGCACGCGCTCAATACGCCTGCCTCACTTTCTCTGTGCACGTCACTCCTCTGCTTCCTTCACGGAGGTCTTCCTTTGTTCCTGAAATAGTCGGAGAACAGGCGACGTGGCGCAGACAAAATCTGAGAAGCTGACAGAAGTGATGACATCGCACTTGTTTACCTGTGAAAAAAATATTCCAGATAAAAGCTCTGTCTCCGCTGAGGTGAGATTCCAAATGAGTTGTTTATATTCTGCCTGTCCTAATCACAGACAGTTACTCGAGGCAGTCGAAGCAGCATTCAGCAGGAGGTGTTACACAGCTGTATTTTAGCTGCTCAGCAGCGCACAGACGATCTGGACCTCTCTGTGGCGAGATGGACATGCAGTCTGAGAAACAATACCGCCGTGTTTCATCTCTGTAGAAACGTAAACAGCCTTTCTTATTTAACATGTGAAAACGCGAGTTTATCCAAGTATACGGAAGAGGTCATAATCTGTCTCCCTTTTATGTGTGTGTGTGTGTGTGTGTGCGGTTAGCTAATCTGGACCCCTGTATGACCACTCTATCTCTAACACTACTAATAGTACCCCGTCACTACTGCTGCGGTGTGAATGCTGCTCATCTTCATCTTCTATTTACCAAATCCATAGGTGTCTGTTGTGTTGGAGGTAAATGAAAGACAGCAGCTAGAAGAAGGAAGAATAAATAACTACAACATCATTTGTGAAACACACACAGTTTCCCGTGCAGCCTGGTCTTTGTTTTTTCGTCACAGTAAATCTGAAATAATTCACCTGAACCTGGCTCAGTGAGGACGCAGCCTCCAGCACCAGCTCACTTGTGATACTGATGATGATTGGGATCGATGCAGCGTTGTCAGGGTTGCTGCCCCCTGAACCACAGACTCACTTAGAGCAGCTTTTATCCACTGGCTAGTATCTTTATTTGAAAGCCTGTTTACCATCAGTCTGGAACTTGAAGTGACCTTTGGACAAATTTCAATTTCTTCTCTTTACTCATTTTACAACTCTGGCCCCTGGAAACCTTTTGATTCCACAGCTGTGCGACAAACAACAAGCAAACCAACTGACGCCGGGTCATTTTCTAGAACGTGTTGCAGTGTCCGCTGCTCTGAACTCTGGCGTCACCTGCTCGGAGAACCATCAAAAAAAAGAGCAACCGACGAGTCTTTCAGCGCTCCAGCGAGGAATCTGATACGATTTGGCCTTTTTGATTAGATCTTGCAAATGATATCGCAATGACAAGTGGATGTGGAACAGCTGCTTTTCATTTGAGCGCATTAATTACACAGAAGGAGTGACAACTACTAATGAGGATCATTGGAGAGCCCAATCTCTCTGTGCCAAGCTGGCTCTCCGTCAACCATAATGACTAAGATTCACATCTACAGTATCGATCGGGCTCTGGGCTTTGGCGAGGCCACTCGTCGTTTATAATTCCCTCTGCTGCTGCTGCCGCCGGTGTCTCGCACTTTCCGGTTAAATCGTTTGGGTCCTCTCCACAATCTGAGGGGAAAAGTACCGGATTATAGACCATAAATAGCGTAACACTGTGACTCCAGCTTTATTCTATTCCTTTTTTTTTAAGCTATGGAACAGTGGATCGTAGAGTGAATAGAAAGTGTGTAGGAGTGAAGCATTAATTTGTAGTTTATTGTGAAAATCAGAGTAAGAAATGATAACTGAAACACTAGAGGAATCAGACGCCTCATGCTGACTCTTTTGTTCTTCTGAGTGCCGACTTACTAAAGGATCGTATTTAACTAAGCTGTTTCTCACAGTAACTTTGCCTTTAAGTTGGATGAATGCATAAAAACCTAGTCGTCGCTGCAAGGACGCAGCCCTACAGTCTTTATTTATTGCTTTTAAAGGCAACGTTGACACATAAAATCAGCTTCCTTTTAATTCCTGAAAGCTTTGCTGCCAGTGTCTGAGCCTCCGAATGTTGGCGCGCATGTGCTGGCTCCTCTGAGACTCTCTGCAGCACAGTGAATAAGTTCTATTACCATTATTAAACACTGTTACTTTAGATTAAAAGGCTCGGCTTCTCTTCTCGTTCAGATGAGCTTCGTAAACACTGGAACTGTGTAAAGACAAAAGGGAAGAGAACTGCTTGAAAGGATGCAGAACCGGTTTCCTGTGGATTTGGGAACTGACTTTATTGATTTCTCTAAGACGTTTCACGGGCTGCCCTCTAGTTATCTGTCTGAACTTTTAAACCTTTATGAGCCCACTGGGCCCCGTTGACTCGGCCGTTCTTAATTTTTACTCTTTTTTGTGCTTTCAGCTCTTTGTTCTGATTGTTTTAGCTTGTGGCAGGGATTATTCGCGTACTCGTTCATAACTCTTTCTGCACTGATCGTTAGTTTGGTTTGAGTCCTTTATTTTGAAAGTCACAAAGCCAAAATTATGAATCAAGTGTCTTTGATTAAGAGCTCACGGTTGGTGACGTGGAGAAACCTTCTGTCTGCAGCTCGCCGTGTGCTGCGCTCAGCGCTCATTAGGAATGATACTGATCTGAATCAACGCCACAGTCACTGTGTGTCAGACACCAGGGACCGTCAGCGTTTCATCAGACGAGCAAGAATGCTGTGAGTTTGTGTTTCATGTTGCTGACCTTGTGGACCTTTCTGTGGAAATTCGATTAGTTCTCATACTCAGGGGTTCAGATGGGGGGAGCAACCAGTGGCCGAGCCAGTGGCCTCATGCATTACTGTTTGTAATTCACTTAGAAATTGTGTGTTTCATATATTAATATGCATCATACTACAGAAATAGCCAAAAACACGTCTCCGTGTTTCACACAGACGTACACGGACGGCACTCATGAATATGAACATCTGTTACACACGTTCAAAAGTCCTTTCAGAAGCTCTGTCTCCTCCCCAGCACCCACCTGTAGGCTCTGAGTCTGAGCGCGTGAAGCCTCACATTCTCCACTCATATAGTGATCCACTCCAGAAGAGTCGGCAGACAGAAATGTAGTTTTTATTTGCTTGGTTCAGTCTCACATGTACTCTACGGACCCACACAGTGACTCTGCATGTGTCCTCTGTGTGTCTCTGCCCCGTGTGTGTGTGTGTGTGTGTGTTATTCCTGTTTTTGTCCTCCACCACACTCCCCCTCCCTCTTTGGAGATTATGTTCCAACTTTTATTTTTAATGGGCCAAATCCCCTCAGGCAGATCGTCCCTGTTGGGGAATTACGCTGCTAAGTGATGGAAACGCAGCCTGATGCCACTGAGATCTTAATCTTAATAGTGACCCTGTTACGGCAGCTGCCCACGAGGACCGTGGTGCTTTCCTGAAACTCTACTTTATTGGGTATTTTATTAGTCAGTCTGGGGCCGTGTGAGTGAATTGTTTTCTGTACAGTAATCAACTGGAAAAAGAAATGAGGGAGATTAAAGCAGTGCTTGAAAAATTCTGTCGCAGGGAGAAATAAATTGAGCAATTTCTTTTTTAACTGCATAATCATAGGTTTTTGTGACATAGTTGATGAATAATACACAGTAGTACTTTGAGTATTTGTCCTTTGAACAGCACGTGACTTTTCTTTAATGGTATAATTCTGCTGTGACCCAACTGATCGTTATGACTCATGCATAGACTTATAAGCAGACGTTTATTTGGACGCCACACCTCTAGCCTGCACTGAAAACAAACAGAAGAACACTACATACGAGGATTTACAGCCTTTCTGGGTTAATGGCTGCTGTGGACGTCAGAACACAGAGGTGCTCGTGTTCTCACCGAGGTGTTTAAAGGTATTATGTCACACATCTGTGCTCTGTCGTGCAGCTCAGGACAAGCGGAGGAGGCCGTTTGCAGACTGGATGTAACTATGCACAACTAGTGCGTAAGAGGAGGAAATGCCTGCAAACACAAGTGACGTGTGGCGATGTAGGGTGACGGAGGTCGTAACTCCTCGTGGCTGAGATTTGTTCCCGCAGAGCCGACGCCATCGTCTGCAGATGTGTTTGCATATTAGAGCTTAAAGCTTTTGAGTTTATGTACGTCAGGATCTGTGGGATACAGCTTCGAAAGGTGTTGTACTCCCTTTCAACTTTGTGTGCGTACTGAGCATCCCCGTCTCTCACTGAATTACCACCAGCTCTTCATCCCAAACAGCCGCAACTCAGGCAGCTGCACACGGTTGGTACCAAGCAGAATCCCAGTGGCTTTTACGACGTCTTATCGGACAAGTACTCGAGTAGGAGTGATGTGAAAGTGGTACGTTTGTTTATGTGTGCCAATAAATATGAACATGTACTATACGACACACAGTTTCTGCTTGATTTTACATATAGAGACTGAATATGTTGAATTACATGAGCTGAAATTCCATCTTAACGGGATGTTATGTAAGTAGAGTGGACAGAGACGTTTGGTAAAGTCCTTAGTGAAAAACATGTGATCATGTTTCATCCAAGATTTCATTTCTCTCTGTGTGTCCCTCCCTCCCTGATGCTAACAACTCCTTTAAGCAGCTCACTCCTGCAGGTGTCTGGGGGAGGCAGGGCACCAGAGCCATCAGGGAGAAATATGGGCTGTAAGCCGAAGCTGTAGCACCATTACCGCCAGCGTCTTACTGCTGCTTTCATCTGTTAGCTCTATCTCAATGGTCATCTGGGGAACCTGGCGGCTGCGCTGCCATCAAATTGGAGCTGGGCAGGAGGACCATTACACAAGGTGTGCGTGTGTGTGTGCGTGTGTGTGTGTGTGTGCGCGTGTGTGCGCGTGTGGGCACGACATGAGCGTGGAAGCCAAAGTAAGAAATGGAGTTCTGTGCAACTGCCTGAGCTTGTTTCTCTGGGTGCATGCATTCGTTTGTGTGTGCAGGGAGAGGCTGCATAACAAATCAAAAGCCTTCGTTTGTCCATTAGAAGCCTCGTGGCCAGGAGCTACAAAGAGAAGCTAGAGCAACACAGCGTCTCTCTCTCTCTCCTTTCATGGAACAGCAGTACAGCAGCTGCTACCATACAGGCTCCTCCAACAACTCTGTTCAGTAGAAACACACGATGAAGCAACTGTTATTTATATCTTGGTGAGTTTGTGTCGGTGCCAGTTCCTACGAGCATTTGTTTCATGCAGGGTGCTGTACAAACTGGTTTGCAGATGTTTATTGATATTATAATATAAATCCATTTAATTATAGCATCATGTTTGTCATACAGTTACAATTCTTTAACCTTCAGAGTGTGTGTTTAAGACCTTACAGG
Source organism: Microctenopoma steveboyesi (assembly GCA_032359275.1). Lineage (NCBI taxonomy): Eukaryota > Metazoa > Chordata > Actinopteri > Anabantiformes > Anabantidae > Microctenopoma > Microctenopoma steveboyesi. Next base: position 16,466,959 of record JAUMHF010000006.1, on the reverse strand, counting down.
ATATAATGACAGACAGAAATATACATAATAGTTGAGCAGCACTAGGCGACAGTGGAAACTCCCTTTAATAGAGGAAACCTCCAGCAAAAGCAGGCCCAGGGTGGGCGGCCATCTGCCTCGACCGGAGAAGAACAACAACCATAAGCAGCAGATGACATAAACTTTATAAACTTTATAACATAAACTGGAATCGTACAGGTCTGAGGACACCTGCAGATAGGTGCAAAACTGGAGAAGGAGAGACACAGTTAATGACTCCCTTTTTACGTTCCTGTCATCGTCTGCGTCTCTCCTGACCATCCAAGCTGCAGCGTGTTCCTCACACATCCTCTGAAAACAGTAGCCTGAAACTCTGTTCCACTCGGTCCTGATGTGGAGTCATTTGCATCTGATGTAAAGTTTCCGTGTTTGTGTCACTGCTGCATCCTGAGTTTCAGTCTAAACAATCTGAAACTGAATCAACCAATCTTTGAATTTAAAGAAAAAACTGAGAGAAGAAGCCCAGCTTTACCGACGCACCCCCCCCCCCTCCACCTCGCCAGGTCACCGGGTTGACAGTTATTGACTGTGAACATCCAGATTACTAGTCCGCCTCTGCTTTTGCTGTAAGTGACGTGGATGTGTGTGAATCACATCGATACGTGCAGCGGAGAGCAGGAGGAAACGGACGTAAAGGAGAGTTATGACTCTATCTCCTGGTGTTTCTGAGGGAACACAGAGACCTTTTAGTGTGGACACACGCCGGAGCGCCTTCCCTGCTGAGGGAAGATATCTGACGTACGGCTGCTACCACAAACACGAGGACGCAAATGATAACGGTGATGATGATGACGACTGCTGCAGCTTCCCAGTCGCCACGTGTACGTCTGAAGGTGCAAATGTTCAGTGTCCTTCTTGCAATGCCGCGCACCGCCTGTTGTCTAAATGAGCCCCTTGAGGGTCAATTCATATTTGCAGCATTTAGGCGTGATTGATTTGCCACTCGAACGCCCACAGCACCCTGACAACGTCTGTGTGTCTGTTTTATGAATAGATCTGCTGTGCATCCGTCAATAATATAGATCTGAACATTTCCACTGCAGTGTATGTGTGTGTGTGGGTCTTGTCCTAAGAAGGCGTCATTATGTGCTAAATATGTGCTTCACGTATTTAAAGGAAATAGGGAACCTATTTTATTAATGAGATAAGTAATAATGAACAGAGGGGTGACACAGTGAGCCTCCAAGCCAACAGGGGGCGCACTGCAGGACCAAGGCAGCCACAGATGTTGGTGCCAGCCACTGTAGTTGCTTGCTGCAGTGGCTGCAGTGAGACTATTATGTCTCAGATTTATTCCTGATCACTAAACATCTGCACTGATGGTTCAGTCTAAGTGAGGCATTAAAATTTGACCCATGTCACGTGAAATGTTTGAGTCATATAGAGGTTAGCTCACAGAGTATTTGCTACTTCCAGCACAAATAGCAGCTTGGATTTGAAGTTAGTTATTTTAAGTCTGCCCTCTGCTGAGGCAAAGGAAAATGACTATCAAAATAAGAGCAGAGGACCGGAGGTAAAGCTGTAGATCAGCTGTAATATGATGTAGGCGTAGCAGCAGCACTGCAGTGGATAAACTCACAGTAAACATATTCATTTTAAAATATTTAACAGTCAAGAGTCTTTTAGGGAAAAGTCATGTGAGCTGCGTTGCCATTACTGGAAAACACAAAAACCAAAGTTATACAGGCGCCATCTCATAAAAATTAAGAAATGTGTTTCTGCCTTTGTTGTTGGGTTTTTCAGACGTCGCAAGTAATGAAAACTTTTACGATCATAACTCCCAGAGGGAGAGCTGCACGCAGAAAAGGCTGCCCGCTGCCCAACAGTAGCACAGTCAGTGGCAGCAAGTGCCCAGGAAAAAAGCAAAAGTGTGACGGTGGTCTGAAACTGCAGCGCGTCCTAAGACATAAAACAATGTGGGGACAGAAGATGAGAAACCACCTGTGTTTGCACCGAACAGATTGTAAAAAGAGGTAGGAGGCAGCCTGTCCACAAAAGAATGTCAATTCATTATTATTGTTAAAGCTAATGAAACATATCTGTTTGCTGCACAGTGTAAATATTTAGACCCAACTCCTGCTTTGACCTGGATGAAAACCAGAACTTCACGTCACAGCGATGCCGTTGTTGCAGTGATGATTAAGCTTAGTGCAGGTGCAGTGTGAGTGACGACGCTGAGAGTGCAGAAACAGAGCGTGTACTTTTTATTTATTTCTTTCTCTCTTTGCTTTTTGCTTCCTCTCTCTTGGAGCCTTCAGCGCTGTGAGGATCCCTGTGTTGCAGCTTTATGTGTAAATTTCCTTTCTGTACTTTTTTCGTATTCCCTTTTATTCCCTTGTTCTCGCTCCCAGTTCATTACTTTTTCTTTTTTTTCCAGACGCCCCCCCCCCCCCTCCATTGTCTTGATAAATGTTACATCGTGCATAAATGTTTTAGTGCCACATGCAATTTTGATGGCGGCGCCTCCATTCTCATGTCTTTTTAGGATAACTGCGTGTAGGCCTGATTGTGCCGTGCGCAGTTATTCTTCAACCCACTTTGGTGCAAAGAGACGAGGAGACGGGAAGAGATGAACAAAGCATGTACTTTACCGAATGATTCATTACACTGTAACTGCAAAAAACTTCACTGTATCACAACTGTGTGTGTGTGTGTGCGTGATTCCTGCCTTGTTTATTAGGCAGCGATGTCATAAAGACAATTAGATTCTATTGAGTCTGATTCTAAAAAAACCAAAATAAAATCTGCACCAGTTGCTTTTTGACATTTGACTGTTTGACGTTCTCGCGGGATGAACCCGACATTCAGCAACAGCTTGGTTGTTTTTTTATGCACAACACACAGTAATGTAATTCAAATTAAAACCTCATTTCAAACACTCTGATGTGGTTACACATTCAGAATTAAACAGACGCTCGGGAATTAAAATCTACTGGTTGAATTCTTGTCACAAAATGCTTTAAATTGTAACCAAAACTTTTGTTTTGCTTTTTGCACTTAAGTCTCATCACACACCTGTTGTGTCTTCGCACATGCGCACTTCATTCCTTCCCCAAACCTCTAGAATACAAAAAACCCAAACCATCCATCTGTTGAGTCCGAAATACAGAAACGAACAAATGCAAACACCTGCAGACTGAGCAGCGCGTGCTCGCGCGCTCACGCACGCGCGCACACGCAGGTGTCGCTCTCCAGCGGGACGTGTCCGCGGACGCAGCGTCGCCGCATTTGGCGCGCAGCGGCTGACGTCAGGAGGCAGCGCTGAGCGAGAGCAGTTGAAATAGGGCAGAGCGAGAGCGCAGCGCGGAGAGGAGACGAGCCGGAGGAGCCGGAGGATGGCAACCCGCCGCTGAGAAGCAGCCCCACGTCCTTCTGAACCCTTCAAACCCCGCCGGGCGGGTGGAGGGGAGTGGAACTAAGAGCGCGCGGCCTGCGGGAAGTCTGAGGCGGTTTCTCCTCGCGTTTCTTTTGCGGTCTGTCCTCTGGGCGCAGAGTAGCACAGGTAAGTTGGTGTGCGTGTTTGCTGCCGAAGTTTGGCTGTGGCGGGGACACGACGCTGCTCTGTCCTGGGTGGAAGCTGTGAAGAGGGTGGAGGTGGCGTGCTTTCGTTTTGGGTTAGTTTGTGAGTAGCTGCGGGGAAACGCGTGAATCACGGAGCGGCAGCTTCGGCAGCGCAGCGTGAGAGGCGCAGGGCGATGTCAGAGCCGATCCGTGACGGGGTCTAACTACGCTGCCTGGTGTGTCTGGGATGAATCATTCAGCGGGACCGGATGCCAGCTCTGATAACCTCCTCTAACTGTGCAGCAGCTCTACCTGCACGAAGGCATCGGGACGCTGTTGGACGAATCGCTCCGGCAGGTCTCCACCGCCCGGCTGCGCTCGGTTTGCTCCAGCGGCACCGCTACAGCGAGACACGCACACTTCTCGCTGGCCTCCAGAACCCAGCACCCGGCCCCGGCCCCCCTGCAGTCAGCCAGCTTCTGTGGCAGGGCGCGGGGGGGGAGACTTGACCTGCTGCCGCTCAGACGTCCCTCATCCGCTCGTCAGTTTGCACAAACTCTCAGCAGTGAGGGGGAGAAATTGCTAAACAAGCTGAGATTTTCTTGCCTGATTGTGGTAAATGAGCTGCTTCAGCAGTCTCTCGCGGGAAAACCCTATCAGTGTCACCAGAGAGCTGGCACAGCGGCAGCAAAGCCTCCGTGACGGCCAGCGGAGTGGGAAATGAGGAGCGGTGGGCGCGCACGCCGCCGCGGCGCAGCGCGCTCTGCGCTGGAGCTCTCCGTGGTGCTGAAAACGCTCCAGCGTCCTGCTTACGCACACCGCACTCTCTTTTCTGCCTTTCCAGCCTCGTTCTGGGTCTGTTGGATTCGTCTCTACCTGCAGCCAGATATGGAGCCAACATTCAGCAGCAGAATTATGGCCATTCATCACTGTGCTATCAGTGAAAGACATTATAGTCTCTCAGCTTTCAGCGTGCCTGCAGCTCACACACACACACACACACACACAACAAACGTTCATGCAGGCACACGCAGAGACCTGGATCAATATCTTTCCATGGCTTATTGAATGAGAATATTAATGGCAGCGGTTCTCAGCTAGATCTGTGTGCGCTGGCCTCATCATTTACAGTAACATCAGCTCAGTCGTTCATCACACGAGAACACAAACTGTCACGGAGAAAGACTCAACGCGTGACGTGATCAGGGGCTGAGGAAGTTCAAATGTCGCCTCTGACTGGTTTTATTTTCCTTATCATAAAAAGAAAAGAAAAAGTAACGAGGGGAAACTACTGCTGATCACCACACAATGGGATTCAGTAGATCTGTAAATACAGTTAGATGAAATGATATCAGAGCAGTGTTTGTGGAGTCACAGATGAAGCCAGTGACTCCTGCAGGTTTATTTGGGGTCACATCATGTTCTGTGGCCCACCTGGGGTCTCGGTGAACGGGCTGAGAAATAGTGACGTAACCCAGAACGGTGGCTCGGTCGGGCTCATGGCAGTTTGCAGTCTGGTGTGTAACTTATTAACTGTCTCACAGAGAACCATTACGGCGCAGTGTCCAGCTGATTATGGCTGGTTAAAGGGCTTCAGAGACGGCCTAAAAGTCGGATGAGTCGCACTTCGCACGGATTGACACTGGAGGCACTAATGTATAGCCACACTGGTAAACACACACACACACACACACTAAAATCCCTTTAACGTTCCAGTCATTAGAGCTGAATTAGGGTTCTGCAGTGTCTTCTTCCCGCCAAGCATATAAACTGTGGAAAAGCCAGAACCAGCATGAAGCGGCGCCTGTGCAGAATCTCATGAGTGGGAAAGAAAGGAATTCACGGATGGCAGTCGAGGTCTTATCTGCTGTTGTGTAACGAGGCTGAGGAAGCGTTTTCACGAGCCTCCGCCACTCGAGCATGAAGAGCTGTTCTGAATGTGTCAGTCTATTTGCCCGTGTCTCCACTCCGGAGTCAAACCTATCAACACGAGCACGTAATTGACATTTGAGTGACACTGGCTAAATGTTTAGCAGCGACCGGCTTTGAGTGTCGGCGGAATGTTTCGGTCGTCACATACGGATTACAGAAAGGATGAATGTGATGTCTTCAGAGAGCTCCTGCTTACCGGGTCTGAGGTCGAGCTGGGCGACAGAGTTCAGCTTCAGGGCTTTACTGCCCGCTGATGGACGAGGCTGAACTCAGTTGTTTAGCTCATTGCGCCGACTCTCCAGTCACCTGACCTCCAACCTCCAACCTCTCGGAAACAAGAGCTACTCCTGCTCCTGTGGTTTGGGTTCATATGGAAATGAAGGTCTCAGGTGTTGTTGGTGTTGCTGATGTGGGTCCAGTCGTAGAGAGGAAATGGGCTGCAGGACCGTAGCGGTTCCACTTGCTGTTTCATATCCTGAAGTGGCAGGAAAACACTTTTCTGGTGCCAGAACTGTGGTTGTTACTGAAAATCTTTCCAGAACACATTCACTGTTGTGCTGATGAAATGCAGACGAAAATAGTCAAACGTGGAGTTTGTTTTTTCCCTATTCACAGAACAGTCGTTTCTTATGAACTCGAGGCACTGCAGGCGCCAAACAATCCACGCACAAAGAGCGCCGGATGACAATTCCAAGTAACATTTAATTAGAATAAATTAAATTTTCCATATCAGTTATATTGCCCCCACTCGTGAACATCGCCTGAACCCCATGCAGAGCTTGTCTAATCAGGAGCAGGATTTATTTCCTCACAACAAAGCTTCCCCCTCTGGTAAACCAAATCCATTTCCTTCTCCTTTTTTTTTTTTACCCCTGCTGACTTTGATTTGTTTGGCTTTGCAAATTTTGTGAAGAAATATCACGAGCCGCAGCCCGAAACAAAGGTAAAGACGCATTACGGTCGGCGAGTCACACTTTTGTGGGCCGGCTTTTTTTGGCAAGATTAGCTCTACATTGAAGTGATGAAACTCTTCCTCGTGGGTTTAGCTGGGCGCTCAGACACTGACACAGTCTCTTCCAGAGGAATATAACTCTGATCAGCTCGGGACCTGTAACAACGGGAATCACTTCGACCGAGAAGAACCAGCAACTTGCTCCGTTAGATCTTTCGGCTCACATGCTAAACCCACTTTGCTCCCTGCGGAGTGCACGGTGGCAAAATGTGGATCACTTGAAATTCCAATCACTAATGTTGAACTTGGAGAAATGACCTTTACTACTGCATCTCGTATGAACACAGCAGCCCAGCCTCAGAGCATCGGCACCGCGGCTCTGTGCAAATACTGATCGCTGCCTCCTCTGTCTGAATGGAAAAAGCCGACAAAAGAGTCAGCAGAGAGACTGAAATGCATAAAGGGGTTACGGAAAGGTCACCTAGCAAATCTGTTTTCAGCAGAGGACTTAGTCAACCATCTGCCCGTCGCTTTTATGCAGCCATTCCTCTGGCTGTTGGCTAAAACTGCCAAGGAGTTGTTTTGTGTTTTCACATTTGGAAACGTCTCATGACTGAAACGTGCTCCTCAACAGTAACATCAAGCACCAAGCGTTAGCGATCACCTTCTCCAACCTTCAGCAATGCCCGGGAGAAGATGAGCAGGATCTGTTTCGATTGTCTGATCGGAGAGGCTGAGGAAAAAAAATGAAATTAGTGATATGAGAAGGAAAAAAGTTTCCCCCCCATGTAAAATAAAAACAACCTCTGTTGTTATGTGAAGTCTCAAATCCAAATTGGTGTGAAGGCAGAGCTTTGGTGGAGCTGCAGGAGACCGAGTGTGACAGCGTGTCAACAAAGCAAATACAAACAAATCCCATCCTGAACCTGAACAACTAAATGAGATCAGAACTGCCTGCTGGGGGACTAACTCCATGTGACTGAATATTTATCCTTTGGCTGCTACGCCGCTACCAGAGCCGAATCGCTGCAGATGAATCAGAGATTAATTACTCGCCTCCTCACATGCGCTCATGTTTATCTGTAAGAGATGTATTTATTCCCTCTGTCAGCTGCGAGAACCACACTGTTACGGCAGCACCGCGAGCCATTCTCTCACAGCCAGCGGGAGGATTTCTGGATTTATCGAGTCGCCGTTTGCGTGTCTCTCAGCCACACCTGACGAGCAGGATGTAGGTTTTAGCACCCGAGGGCTGCCGATGCGGACACGGAAAGTTGTCAGAGAAAGAGCCAGAAGTCGATATGAGTGTCGAGCGAGAAAGAGTATGACGCAGAGAGAAGGAGCCTCTTCCTTTCTCCACTCGTGAGGTGGGGTCTTCTTACTACGTAGCAGCCTGAAGCTTTGTCTTTGCCAAAGAAATAGTGTCAAGCATTAATGAATTGTGAGGTACCACTGAAGAAACCAAACGCACACGCATGTGTGGTCTTGCTAGACTGGGAGACCGACTCTTTCTCATTCTTTCCCTCCCAAAGGGGGACAATCTGAAAAAAGCATGGGCACAGGGAATTCATTACCTCTGCTATCACTGCCGCCATATGGTTCTCTTAGGTGTTGTAATTGTTTTAATGGCGTTTGCTCTGCTGTTTACTGCAGCTTTTGTGTGTCTGTGTGGTGAACGCCTGTTTTTAAAATTAGAATTTTCTTCTACAAATTGCTAGTATTTTATACACTTGTTTTAAAATGATTATATAATAATAATAATAATAATAATAATACCTGTTCCTTATCTCCAACAAAGCAGACTTACATTCTTGGCAGGCTGTTGCGAATAAAGGAACACGTCGGCGCAATATTTCATCCACATTGCTAACAATAAGTCGTTCATCACGTCTAACGACTTTGCAAACCACCGCTTTCCCTCAGACAGACTGGCCACTACACCCCAACGACGTCGCAATTAGGCGGTTAACATCCGCCGACACTGAAAGAGGGTTCAACGTTGGAGCACTAACGGCAGAAGCTGGCGTTTCAAAATGAACGTCTTCATTTAGATTTGTGGGAAAAAGCATCAACAGGGTCAGAAATTATAGTCGACAGTGCACATCTGGTGACAGTGATGCTCATCCGTGAGAGCAATTCGTAAGGAAGGAACAGGAGAGCAACTCTTCCTCAGAGGATCAGACCGTGTCAGCAAGAGCAGTCCGTCAACGACTGCACTGAGAGGTATATTACAGCAGGCCTGGAGTGCACAAACCCCCCATTAGAAAGATGAATGTGCATTGGAGTGTTCGGCGGTGCAAAAACCATAGAAGAGGATGTGATCATTCCCAACGTGTGTGGCCACACATCACCAGAACAGCACCGGCCTCGCTGCTTGTTTACCTTTGGCTGTGGTTGGATGAGTAGGAAAATAGAGCTCTGTCTTTGGTCTCCACCAACCAGAGAAACAATGTGTGAGAAAATGTTCATAACGTTCACCAGCCAGTGGGAGACTTCTGTGTCTCTCTCTCCTGCTGATAGACGAGAAAATAAATGTGCATAATGGGCAGTAAAACCAAGGAATGGAGTCTAAAGAATGAATAAATCCAGAAACCAACAACTGTTCTGTCGGAGCCACGGGTTTGAACCTGTGAACAGGAGGGTTCCTGAAATGTCTAATCTAATTAGATCTTTTCTTTGTTTGAATTAGTTCCAACTTGTCCGTCACAGAAGAATCTGAATCTGTCTTTTGACTGGTGTGATGTCATCACCCCGTCTATTATGAGCCTTTTGCATCGCAGTGAATGACGGTTCATAACCTTATCTTTCCGGACTCCAAAGCATCCTGGATTGTTTATCACATTGCATTTCATATAAAAATAAATAAAAGTAAAAAAAAAAGCCCTGAAAAGGAAGCGCGTCTTGTTCACCTGGAGTGTGTGGAAGATAACTAAGGTTAGAGCGTGTGATCCTGACGCGTGGCTGACAGACAGATTGACTTCAGGATCTTCGCTAACCACACAGGAATAAAAAAGAAGCGCAGACGAGTCAGCCGCAGCTGCGCCTCCACACATCATGGAAACATTTTGGGCAAAGGCGATCCCTGTGGTAGCTCTACTCCATGCTACACAGACGTCTGTTTGAAAGCTGCGAGTGCAGACAGACAGGCCGGCAAACGCGGGATTAGAGCTGAGACTTTACTGAAGAGGAGCATCAGCCTGGAATAGCACTCAGTGTAACAGCGTGTGGAGAGGTTCGTTCCAAAATGGGGCACGCACCATTTGGGGAACGAAAGTGACGTGCGTTTACAAAATGACTGACAACAGAACATTTTCTTTTACCTTCTCCTTATTCTAGCAGGTCAGCCCAGCAAACCAAATCCCTTTTTCAAAGCAGGGTGCTATGTTGACATGCAAAATCTTTCAGCGTAAAAATAGGCGTTCCGGGTTCCTTGGTGTGCTTCACCTGAATCACAGGCCTGACAGTTTCAGCATGTGGCGTGTTCGGCGTTCACAGATGTTGTTTCTCTTCCCATCCCTCTCGCCATCTTTGCGCTTTCTGAATGCAGCGTGCACAGTATTGAAACGTGCACATTTTCATGCCGCACACCCATCCGGAGCACGGAGCTGGAACAGAGAGCAGCGACGAGGCCCCAGCCCCATCATTTGAATGTGCGTGAGAGTCCAGAGGCTGCAAAGCTGCGTGCACTTTTCATTTGTTGGAGCGCCGTTTGGCTGTGTTGGATGTCTGGGGTCAGTGTCAGCGCTTTGTCTATGAAACCAGGCCACGGTTCTGTGCTGTGTGCGTGTTAATGCTGCTGTCTGCTGTCAGACACAAATGTATAAACATCATTTCAGGGAGACACAGTCGTCTGATGATGTGAGCCGGCAGGTAAATGTTGGGAAAACTGTAGATATAACAAAAAATATCGAGCCGAGCTGGCTTCACTAACGCATTGATCACTGTCAAACAAGCAGCATGCATTAGCGCTGTGGAACCAGCGTTAGCAGGAGAGCTGAGAACTATTAGGTTTGTGTAGACAACAACCACGTTTTCCACGGGCCAGTTCTGAATAATGCAGAGAAGAACTGCACAAGAAAAAGACAATGTGCTACTTAGATAAAGAGCTGCAGGCACCTCAGCGGGGTGATGAACAGCAGCTCTCGTCCCGAAGAGGGTTTGTGACCACAGCAGTGGATGACGGAACAATGCAGCCAGTAATTATGATGTATCCAGAAAGTGTGGTTCTGGAGATCTGAAGCTAGTGTCTGTGTGTAAAGATTAGGATCAGTTCAATCAATAGATTTATTGATCCACAACCTACAAGAAAGAAAAAGAAAAGAGTGCTGAAAATTAGTACGTGCAAAAACCTCTGCCACAAAGGAAACAAGAAAAATGTTCCATAGTGACGTCGGTGAATATTCTGCTCTGCAGGATCCACACTGTCTGTGATATTGCCAACACAGATCATCCCTAACTGTGTCCCTGAACAGAGCCAGGTGCTCTTCTAGTTGCTTTGTTTAGAATAGAATAATAATAATCATATAATTGTGCAATTTTAATTTTGCACCACGAGACCACTCCACCCCTGCAGCTCCAGTTTGTAAATGGTTCTAATTTAGTTGCGATTGGTTTGTACAATTACATTTCCTCGAAACGCACTGCAGATGGGAGTTCACCCCACTGTGTGTTGATACTCAAATGAACAGAAGTAATCCTTCAACCATGTTAAAGGCAATTTTCTGTCATTCTCTCTGAGTTTGGCTCGATGTTCAATATCTTGGCAGAATATTGGAATAAACATTTTGGTGCATACGTACTGCATCTCCATTTCTAATTGATCACAGACCTCATTTGAACAGAATGACTTCATAATCTTCTTTTCTACTGTATGTGTCCATCCATGCATCCATTAACAAACATTTACAGTCATTCAAAATTAAGGAGTGGGGTGAAAATGAATATTTTACATCGACCTAGAAAACTGCAGCTCGTGGATGAATTAGGCTCATGTGGGAGATGTTGATTTGTGTTTTAAAATGTGATGGCTGGCAGATGGCTCTTTACTGGACCTCAGCACTGCACATTATAGGAATTTAAATGA
>JAUMHF010000006.1:16437756-16451604 GCA_032359275.1 Microctenopoma steveboyesi | reverse complement strand
TGAAATCGGACACTGTAGGCTCGAAGTGGATCAAATAAAACTTACGGGAATGTTCTATAAAATATGCCCAAAACATCAGTGAACAACACTCAAAGTGATTTGTTTTTATTCACTAGATTTAAATGTTTAATTAAATTATTTGAAACAATATTTTATTCCAGATGTTTGGGTTGCATGATAAAATACAGCTAGGAAACAGGAAGTGATGCGCTGTTCTGATTGGCTGATGCGATGCTGATTGGTTTGCTTACCCACGCGTGACGTGTCCTCCAAGTTCATGGATCCTTTAAGGCCATTGGTGGATTTGTCTGTCCGGTTGACGTGCGTAACGGTTAAACAAAAATAAAAATAGTTGGACTTAATCCGTAAAGTTGTGTTTAAAATGCAAATGTGCACCACCTAGCTAACAGGACAGCGTATCCGGTAAGTTACAGATACCTTAAAGCTAATGTTTCTGTGTCAGCGTGTTATACTAACCTTAGCCTCAGTTGTCACAGTAGCTGGAATTGAAAACATTAAATATACACAGTATGGCGGTTTTCAATATTTTAGTACTTGTTTCCAAAAGGACAACTTAAGAAAAACGTTAGCTAGCTTAATTCTAGGAGTTCAGGATTTACGAGACCGTGATCAGGGCCAGGATCGTGGTGTTGAAGTAGTGGACGAGACTTCGTCCATAGAACGTGTTGCTCTTGCAGCTTTGCAGCGTTAGCCCCCTGCCTTTTGGTGAATTTCCTTAATAAGAGCAATCTCGATAAGTTGAGTAAATGCTCCAACAAATGGGATATGTTTATGATTACACTATTGTAGCTGCTCAGTCCCCAGCGTTAGGGTTGCTCATATTACCAGGAAACTAGGTAGATCAGTCAGCATCTGTACCAGCATGACTCATTCTTCTGTACTGTAGTTAATGAAAAACAATTATAACACTGTATATTTGTATATTTGAGAGAATTACAATATAAGAGCATGGTGCCATTTTGCATTGCTGTCCATTGTTTACCTGTAACTGAACTGCACAAATGATGCCAACCCTGTGTTAACCCCATAATTTATAGATCATTATAAGTCATATATCAAAAAACATCTTCTGAAATTAAGTGCACATTTGAAATATTGCTATATTTTCTAGAGTTGAATGTCCTGAATGGAGAGAAATTGCTGCACACTTGTAAAACCATCATAGTCCTGCTGTGTCTATGAGGCAGCAGGTCTGCTCAGCTACTCGCAGCGTGATGCAGAAATCTCTGATTTTTATCCCTGACTTCCGCTCTTTCTGCTTACTCCTGATGAGAAGAGGAAAATGACGGGGAGAAGAGGACAGACACTGAGGAGGATAGCTTAAGGATTACTCTGTTTGATTAAGTTATTAAAAAGAGTGCATTATTTCACTAGTGCCTGCCTCGACTGTATTCTGTCTCCAAATTTAGTTTCTCACCAGCAACCTACTGTAGAGAACATCTTACTGTCACACATACCGCTGGGGAAAAAACAGACTGCAGCTTTCAGGTTAGCTGTTAGCACAGTGGTGTGAAAAAGTCTTCCTGTTATTTTTTTTACTTTTTTGCGTACTTGTCACACATAAAAAGTTCAGATCGTCAAACTCATTTTTATCAACATTTTACATACAAAATGGAGTTTTTAACTGATGATATTATTTATCAGGGAACTATCCAAACCTACAATAGCCATACGTGACAGAGTAATTCCCCCCTGAAGTGAAGTCCAAACAAAGTTTGAGCCGCTGCCATCAGGCTCTTGAACTATACGATATAAAAGACATCGTAGCCGGTGTTGCTCTGGTCTGTGCTGTAGCGTTGGGTGTTTTAGTAGAGCCACTTGTGATTGTATTGATTGACTCTGGTAAGCAATAGACTGTAAAGATGCTGTTGAACGTAGTCTGAACATTCACATTGTGATGAATACAGGAAACCAGATGTATGCTGTACATTATAAGCTATGCATTTAGTCTGCTTATTTATTAACCACAGCTCCAGGATAATTGTTGACACCCTCCGGCCTGGTTGCCTTTATCACAATGGCATCCACAACAGAGACATACAGCCCCCAACAGGTTGTGAAGAAGACGTGCACACAGACCGAACATGCAGCCCCACGGTCGTCCTAATGCCTTGTGAAATGAAGCATGCACCCCCCTGGTCTGTTAGAAGTCTACACACTGTGGGCTTTGCCAAGTTGGCGGCTGGCTCTGGAATGTCTTTTTGCCCTGTCCCCCGAAATCCCTAGATGCAAAAAGCAAATTCCCAGACACCCCCCCCCCTCCCCCCGTTTATCTGGCCAGAATTAGAACCCAAAGAACTGGCAACTGGGGGCCAGAATTTAAAGTCCACCCTGGGGTGAATCATGCAAATCTGTGAATTCACATGATTATGCAGGATGGATTCTGAAAGCCTCTGGCAATGAAGTAGTGCCAGGTTTCTTTTTTGTTTTTTGACTTTTCATGACTAGCACCCCCTCAAAACAATACAAGTCACGTAAACGAGGAACAATCGTTTCTTAGTTGTGTAACGGACTCGGAAAGAAGAGAAACAAAACCTAGCGAAAAGCCTTTTGACTCCTCCGTCTTGAATACCTGCAACGTGACCGAGTTGCCAGCAACCCATGCAGCCTGTGTGGCAGCTCTGTTGCTGGTGCAGTACTGTCTTCTCCAGAAGTACTGAAAGCGCATGCCTAATTAATTAGCTTTGCTTTAGCTTTCATTTCTCGGCACTGTGGGAAACATGGTGCTGCTAGACAAGAATACTCACGAGAAATTTGGTTCAGGTTGCCTGAAAGTTGTGTTCAAAAGGTGTCATGTGAAGAGTAGGGCTGCACGCTATGGGGAAAAGTTTACAGTATAGTTTACACTGAGTGTCAATAAAGAGCATTTTATAATATTTCTGATTTCCTACACACACCTAAACTTCACTAATTTTAAACAGCTGATCTTGAGATTTGATGAATTTCATATCTGAATCTAATCTGAATTAAACTTATTTGACAAAACATCACCACGGTGGATCCATTAGCTGACTGACGTTTTGACTAATTTATAAAGTTACCTGCAGTCTGTAGCTACCTGTAGATCAGTCTCACGTGAGTCAGCTGGTAAACTCAGAGTGAACGAGAGATAATAGATCTTCGCCTCAATCAATGCACTAATCCGTTAAATCGCAGCTTTTTGCATTCATGTAATCGCACAGACTGAGAATAATCGTGCAGCCCCAGCAACATTAGTTTGCTTTGTTGGAACGTCCGTTGAGAGGGATCAGATCAGTGCAGTGTCACCTAGTTTGCATTCATCCGTTCATGTATCCATTTGTTATATGATACAGTAAATAGCAGTATGTGCTTCTCCTGACATACAGCCGTAAACACACATTTATTTAAGGTACTGGTGTGGATGGGGACGGTGTGCTGTCCTGGAATTGTCATTTACTGAGTCACTGATGACTGACCGTGAGGGTATGATTCAGTTTGCGAGTGCTCTCAGTGACGAGAGAAAAGAGTTGAGCTGCTGAATGACTTTTCAGGAGCCACAGAGAACGAGGGAGTTATGCTCATTGGATAAAAGCTTTCAGAGTGAGAGGGATTTGAATTGAATGGAATAGAAATAACTGAAATAATTATGACTTCTGCCGATAAAGATTTATACTTTATACTTCGGTGCATTTCCCAGAAGCTTTGTTCATATATTTCTAATAAAAATGTAATTCTGAATTCCATAGCAAGCAGTTTTAGATGTTTAGGTAGACCTGCCTGCTGCAGCAGCTAATGCTAGTGTGGCTACGCACACAATGATCGGTCTTTACACTGAGACTCGTCTTCATCAGACCTCAACAGACTAGCTTCCTCTATGCATGAGGAATAATTTTCACTGGCCACCAGATAAGAGAAAAAGCAGGATGTTTTGTATGTATTAGTTCTCGCTAAGGGCTTTATTGTTGACTGGATTTCAGAGGCAAACAGAGACTGAGAGAGGAAAAGTGGCCACATACACATGTGGGTCCTTGAATGGAGAGTGCCTGCATAGCAACGCGTGTACGAGGGGAAAGAAAAGGCATATTCAAGCAGACTTTGTAACGGTCACAGCTTGGCTTAAATTGCCCTGCTGTTCAAATTCCCACAAAATGTCTCTGTTGCAGCAGTGTCAGATTATGTGTGTGCGTGGGGGTGTTTAAATGGCATCAAAGATGAATGCACGTAGCACTCAGAGATTAGTTTGGACTCGTTGTTTGAGAGGCTTTAACAGTCTTATTGAGTGTCCACACTTAAACTCTGTTTTTACCACAATACCCGATAAAGCAGCGACATGCAACCGACTGTGACATCAATAACACATAACAATAACTGAGCCTTGACATTTGGAGGGTGTTTTTATTGAACACGTGAAACCACATGATGGGCACAGGTCGTCCATTAAGATTATAATAAGACTAAAATTACATTTGACTATGGTTAATATGTAAAACCTGAATTTTAGGTAACCATAGCAACAGTCTACCAGGCGCAGGCCTACCTGTTAAAGCGCTTACAAGCAAATTCATTTAAAATGGGATGTATTTACATTTCTCCACCTACTACAAAACACACAATGCAACACTTAAGAGACACACACCCGCTCTGAATCAGCTGTGTGTGAAACTTTCATTATAAACCCTAAAAGTGTCTCAAACGAACGGAGGAAGTGACAGAACAAATCCCGGAGAGTCGCGGTATTTTTAGAAAGAAGCCCACAGCCTTCTCTTCACCTCTACGCTTGATTTGATTCCCTAATCAATTGATCAAACAGCGGCACTTGAAATGATGGAAAGCAGCGCTGATGAGTACACTCAATTTCATCCCGCCGTCACAAGGAAGCACGTCTGCAATTAAGATGGACAGATGGCAGAAGCGGAGAGGAATAGAGATGTAGTTACCAAACAGAGTAGAGAGGCACTAAAACGGCTGTTTCTTGTGAGGCTCTCGGTCTCCCGGGAAGCAAAGAGGGCCTTGCAGACACACGCGTTTTATCACCGAGCCTCATTACCGGTGACATCCACACTGAGGGACAAAAATGCAAAATGTCACAACACTTCAATTGCTGCCATATATTGGCTTCTTCAGATGCAGTGTCGCATCGGAAGAGCGGCTCCTGTTCTATTTCTGAACGGCATGTTGATCCTCTACTTTGTCTTGTACATTACATTTCATTTTGAGTTTAGGTTCATTGATATGCTGTGTAGCTGCAGCTTAATGAGCTCGATGATCAGCACAATGCCAACCGCTCACGTCACAAGTCTACACTACTACCAAAGGTGAAACAACATGTCCAGTGTGCTGCAGTACATTTTACCAAACCAGACCCTTTTCCATTTACATGCTGTGTTTTAATCGTGTGTAATATTTTCGTATTTGGACCTGGCCTATTACTGCTCTCTCTTATTGTTGAGTGACGCTGCAGAACAGGCTGATTGGTGCCTGAACTTGAACTGTTAATACATTGTTTTTTTCATTACCTCTGAATGTTGTACCTCCAAACAGTTGTTTATGATCCCAACACTAATTAATGAGCATATTAACATGTATATCATGCTCACAGATTGACTGAGTTTCTGATACCCAAACCAGTACAACAGCCCATTGACTAAACTGACTCTGAGATCTGCCTTTGTAGAAGTGTCTCCTCAGTCCTCATCCCTACATCCTGTCACCTTTCTCCAGAAAGGAGGTGAAGACACACCAGCGAACGGTCTGCATACGGGGCAGAAAGGGCTCCTCCGCCTTTGTTTCACTGCTCCGAGCCTGTAATAACCACTTGTGTATGTGCTCTGTGTTTGCAGGAGAAGGGGAAGGCAGACGGGAACATCGATCAATGTGAGTACACTTAGTGTGTTTAAACCAAACAGCATTTTTCAGAATATGCCGTGTTGTGCTCCATGACAAAATCCCTTTTTCATCTGCTGTACACTCTGGCTTTCTGGGTGCTGGGAAATGCTGCTTGGAAGCAATTCAAATCTAAATGGCTTCCATGAAATGGGTCGTGTAGCCTGTTATGGGGGGGACTTCTGATGATATTACTGTGACAATCTGAAAAATCCCACTCGTGACTGCAGCGCACTTCTCAGAAGAGGTGTTGGGGAAACGTTTCAGATTTTCATTTGGATAGCGTCTCAGTTGTCATTGGATGCCAGTAGATAATCTAGCAGCCCGATGTGGGACAGGGAGGAATTAGTTTCTCTGTTCTGCTGCGTTGGACACATGATAGGAAATGGTGCCGTTTTAAAAAATGTTCATTATTATTGTAAAACAAACCCACGACCTGCTGCACATTTGCAGCGGATCATTTTAAGATAGAAGCACAAGAAATCACTCATTCCAAGTGTCAACCTGTCTACGGGTTGAAAAGTATATTAGTCACGTGGATAATTCTTCACCTGCCAGGCATCTTCAGTTCCCTGTCAGAAAGCAGTAAGGAGTGTTTGTGGGACTGTGTACCACAGTCCGAGTTCCCTCAGTCCACTTCACACATTCAGTGGAAGAAAGGAGCTTTATTACTCGATCTAGCTACTCTACAGACATCGCCGCTCACGTTTTACCTTTTAACACAGGCTTTATAGTAGTAGCAGTATAAGGACTGGGAGTATGTTTAGTTTTTATTCCCTGAAGTGCACTGGGCCATTTCTGTCCATCTTTTTCAGTCCATGCACTGATAAATATTTGTTCACACAGTGTCACTTCCCCCCTCATACTTCATTGATGAGCACATCACCGCTCACTGTGTGTGATGATAACATTTGGTTTCAGCTTGGTATTGAACGCCAGCTTTTTCTTACAGGTACATGTTGTAAGCAGTGACCACGCATGTGTCTTCACGTCTGGTTGTATTCACGTGTTGCATATCAGTATCAGTGTCGTCTAGTTTCTGTCCAACTCGGCCCTAGTGCTATTTCACTGTGCTCTTTGCCACAGGCGCTCACGTCTTTGTGTATTATGCTGTATTTGTGCATAACAGTGAGATTGAGTGGTTTGTGTTCAAGTTACCAGAACTGCAACACTCCCAGGGCTGAGTGCTTCCTGTTTGACAGAGGATTAGGTCTGTTTTCAGAGTGAAAGGCTGTTTCAGGCTTAGAGCGAGGGCCACCAGATCAGAAGCTGAATAATGTCAATTTAATTTAGTCTTCCAGCACTTCACCCTCGTCTGAAATGGCAACTTCCAGCTTCTGAGTGACAAACACGTGTGACGCAGGTAATTGATAGAGATAGTTAACACCTGGTGCTTCACATCCTCTTGTTCTGACCTTTACTTACTTACTTAATTTACCTCCTGCTTTTGTACCTGCTTGTTACAGACGTGCTACAGTAACACACAGTAAATGTACTGAACTACACGTAATTGCTGAAACAAAGCAAACCATATATCTATAAATCCCTATAGGCTGCTGGAGGTAGCTCCGTCAGTGTGCAGACACGTTTGTGCTACTGTGGCATATACATTTATTAAATGTGCAGTCCCCCGACTATGAAAACTCAAAGAGGAAGATGGTTTGCTACAGGTCTCCATCTTGTCTTTTTATTAAACAGCTTTATGCTATTATCTTATCTCGTTTCTTCAGCGGTGCCCTTTTTTTTTAGAGATGGCCAGATTGGATAATGTCACGAGCACCAGTGTTTCCCTTCAGACACCTCGTACTGTAGCATTTACATCATTATGCACTGTATTATAACATTTTTATTTCCATTGTTACATCTGGCATTTTAAAATAACTACGCCCGAGCCTCACAGGACCCAACAAATGCAAATCCTTGTTCCTGTGTTGCTGTTGGTCACGGCTGGAATGCGGATCCATACGGGAAGCTCGGGAGAATGAGCACGCCCCGTGATGCAGCAGTATTTCAGATGTTTGCGCGTGAGCGGTGGGTTGCTCTGGTATTTTTCTTTCCCCGTCCGTCCCTGTCCATAAATAATTTCCAATAATTAAGCATTTCCAGTTCTCCTCTCTTCTGTGTGTCGTGCGCGCACACAGACACTGAACAAAACACGCGAAGAGCACAGAACTATCTGTGTTTCCTAAACGCTCCACATTCCCCCGGCAGCGGGAACCAAACACTGCATGATTTATACATTTTACATGCACGCAGGATTTGTTTTTTCTGACGTACCTACTGGAGTGTCTTCAGAAAAAATGAAAACAAGTCATACCCCCGTGGGTGTGTGTTCCCTATTTTAGAAACACTGTTGTGCGACTTTCTCCAAACACAACAAGAGCATTTCTGCTTTCATCTTCCTTTGTTGTGATCAGCTGATCACTTCCTACTCACTGAGTCATTCCGGGGGACCAGGGGATAACGCGACGTGTGGCTGACTTCTTTGTGTTCGAGGCGCTTTGGGCTTTTTCATCAGAACCTAATGAAGCATTAGAAGCCACGATGCAAACGGCTCTGGCTGCAGTAACCTTTGTGAGGATGTTTTTCCGTGAGCATGATGCGATGCTGGGTTTCACGTCGTGAGACCATCGGCGTACGAGTCCCAGTTTCCTGTGGTAACATTTTCGCCAGCCAACGCTTGAGTCTGTAATGTGTCCGCTCTGTCATTTATATTGAGAGCTTCTTTCCACCACTTAGTGTGTGCTGATTTCCCTCTTGAGACTAATTATCCGCTGCCTGTTTGTATGCTAAACTAGATCACTGTCAAAATGAGGCATTGCATTTTCATTTCCTTGTTTTGCTCCCTCTTCCTTGGATGATGATCAGTATAGCAATTTAGGATTTCCTATTTTCAGCTTTACTGGCTAGTTGCTACTTTGACTTTTGGATTTTCATTACCCATTTGTTTCCCTTAACCCCCCTCCACCACCACCACCACCGTCCTTTCTATCTTTAGATATTGTGTCTACCTTCTGGTCCATAACTCACTTTACCTGTTCGTGCGTCCCCCTTTTCTTCTCGTTTCCACTCTTGCTGTTCCTCATTTGGCAAACCCTTCACTGTGACATCTATGCTTTTCTTATTGAGACGCTGACATTAATCAAATTGGCCCAGTTTCACCTCAGTACCAATGAGAACTGATTCAATGCAACCATCAAACATTGCATTCATATTTTTTAAAGGTAGCTCAGACAGAAGTTCTCAGTAAAACACATTTTACTGGTTGGTGATGAGCAAACGATTCCTCGTCAAAGTGTCACTGTCAGGAAAACATGTTGTCATCGTCACTGAGTATTCTTTTCACATCGTTGTTGTTGACAGTTTCTGTCTACGGACAAATGTAATATTTCCCATCTATCTTCCCTGGGAATAGTGATTAACTCAGCCTTTACTCGCCTGATTTCCTGGTGTCATTTATGAACTTTTATGGGGGACTAATCAGTTTGTTACTGTCACAAATGAAACAATGGGTAAAAGAAAAGCACGTTAAGCAGCCCTGTGGTTCGTTTAGATTGTAATTGGGTGAGAATTAGATGGGACAAGGTTGACAGAGAAAGTCTCTAATAAGCAGCAAATGGCTGGGGATGAAGCTGGAAGGAGAAAATGCAGAGGAGAGGAAAGTGGAGGAAGCAGAAGTGGCAGGAAAATCCCATCTTAATTGCCTAATCAAACAAGATGCTTTCCTTGGCCAAATATGCTATATCCTGTTAGTATATTCTGACTTCTATTTGTTGGAAAGAGAACGAACCACCACATGGCATCCTCCCTTCATACTAATAAAAAAAGTTGGTGCCAGATGCTTAATCGAGAGTCGCTGTGTGGGCGCACTCATGTTATTTTGCCCAGAAACTGCAGATGTTTATATTCTATATTGCGCTTTTTTATATCTAACTTCTTTTGTAATAAGGAAAAGATGATGAGGGAAATAGCAGAGAATGATACGGTTATAGGATCATTATTAAAACAGTATAGGTGGGAAAGCACTTTTCTCTTGGCTTCTGAAGGCGCTACCTTGCTACAAACATTTACCTGCCTCGTTTCAAGTAAACCTAGAAACTTCCAAAAGGTGTGAGCATAACATTTTCTATAACCAATTGTCAGGTCTGCAGAGAGGGAAGTTCTCACTGATGTGATGAAGACAGCTGGTGATGCTAATGACTGCTCCTCTGAGGGAGGATGGCTGTTGGCCAGGTCATAATAACTGTTGATATAAATGTGATTGTGGTGTGATTAGCAGTGTTGAAGTGACGGGATTAATACATGTAGCGTGTGTCACAGCCAGGCAGTCACGGTAAAGCATGTCTTTCTCAGCCGAGGCAGCGTATTCGTTTAGCATCTGTCAATCGCGTGTCAGGTGGCGTCCACCTCCGGTGCCTTATGGGATGTGTATGACCCAACTATAATCGTTAAGTCAGTAAATAAGAAACGAAACTCTTTCACATTTACTTTCTCTCACTGAAACAACCTAAATTAAAAGTTAAATTAAAGTAAATTAAAATTACAGCCTAATGTAGGTCTCAGTATTGCTTTTAAAGTTTCTCTCTGTATGTCAGATGCCTGATCTGTTTGTTCTCTCTCTCTATATATACATCTAAATATATATATTAATAGATATGTGTGTGTGTGTGTGTGTGTGTGTGTGTATCTCTGACAGCCACTTCAGAGAGCTGTCATATTTAAGACACTGTCATATGTAGATGATTCTCCCCGAGACATCCTGCATAATTAGACTGCGACGGAAGAATCAAATTTCACAGCTGAACGTTGTAAGTCACTATCTCAGTCACATCGTAAATCTCTGTGAAATGTGATTTCATTAAACTGCAGAGCAATAAAGATTACCGAGCAAAAAGTTCATTCAGTCAGTGAGGGCTTAATCAAAAGAGTAAAATGAAACCAGGCTTTGCTGAAGTCAGGCCCAACTTTCAGAGATGCAGCTGTAAACTTAGAATATCATTATTGCCAAAAAGTCTGAGAGTCAAAGACAAAAGGGGGATTGTAGGAGCAGTGTAAGCTGCATGTGAGCGTGCCTGGAGACACTGCTGAAGGGCTTAAGGAGGGCACACAGCCTCTCCAGGGAATGAGAGAGACTGACAGTGGCACTCTAAGTAACACTTTACCGTGACTGGGGCAAGCTGCACCACTGGGCCTACTTGGGGACATCACACACACACACACACACACACACACACACACACACGCGCACGCAGGCAGGAGATGCAGAGACTGAAAACAAACAGGTTATGTTGAAGAAAACAGATGCTGATAAAGGTAGGCGAGTGTTTGTTCTTCTTTAAAGAGTTCTATTAACCACAGCTGCTTGTCTACCTCTGAAAATTCACACCCACCTTTTACACTGTGACACATCTTAAAATGTGTGGTTTATATATAGTGTCTGGAAATCAGACCGACATCATGCATCTCCAGCTTATGCCTGTTCTTTCTATGCCAGCAGCTCAGCTAGTTGTGACCAACTGATGCTCTTGCGATTTAGTCATGTGCGTTTGTTTGTGCAGAAATACTTTCGCTGTGTGATTGCACTTCTGCTTCTACTTCACGCGTCACTCACTGGAGGTCAGCAATGATACCGTCTCTCGCAGCGGCTGCAAGCATGAGCGCGGACCCATCAGGTCTATTCTTTACCTTCATCCCCCTGATTTTTACTGCCTTACCCATCAACAGCAGACGGCTTTATGAGCTGAGAACCAAAATGATTGCTTTTGAATTCAGATTATATGCCTCTGCACTCTTCCTGTGACTTCTTCTCTGCTGCTGCTTCTGTCCTCCTGTGGTCTCTACTAATACTCTGCAGAGGACACGGTGTATTTGCATACCCCAAGGGAGGTAGAGACATTAGTAAGCTGCTGTCAGGTCACATTTCTTTAACTAAGCAAACACATTCTTTCTTAACTACTTTCCAAAACCTTAGATGTCACCTGTGTCCTCAACTGTATACTGTTATATTATTCACATGATAATTTGTAAAGGGTGCTTTTTCTACATTGGCTGTGGACAAAGAGGTCATCATTCAGAGTGATTGCTACCATTACTGCGAGGCAGAGGCATTATCGCCAGCAACTCAGGCGAGTGGATGAGATGGTCCTCCGTCCCAGAATCTCGAACGGGCTCAGAGACGTTTAAAAATTATAGAAAGCTCAAAGGTTCCCACCCAGATGGGTTAGTCTTAAAGTAGAAGCACCCTATTCACACTCTCTGCACAATTTAGTGATAAATAGGCCATTTTACTGTGACATACGCTCACAGGCCGTTTTTTTAGGTACAACTATACAATCTGGAGCGATGCCAGGACAACTAAGCTCATAACTCACCTGAAGTGGTTCGGGTTTATCTCCAGCTCCTTTTTTTGCCTTTTGTATTGAGCTCCTTGAGAAACGTTGGTGTTAATGCTGCATTCACAGGAAGCACCTCAGTCCTCTCTCTACCTTATGCTTTTTATGTGGTACACCTGGCCAGTACCAGCCATTTGTAACTAACACTCGATGAATTTTAGGCACATATGAGACATTTATCAGAAATTAAAAACATTATTTGGACGCACCAGTACGAGTGACTCGCCAGGACACATTTGATGAGCATTTGAAAACATCAGTGAGTGAGATTGGCCACTCTCAGGAAAATCACCTGTATAAGAATCAGAAACATCCCTCGCGTCCCAGAAGTTCTGAGTGTTTTGCATTTTTATAGCGGCTCCCTGACTGCTGCAAATTACATAAAATCTCCCACATATGAGAAGTTTCCTCTCTCTTTGTAATAAGTCGGCCCACTGCGCACAGGAGCGCACCGCTTAGCGTGAACGACTCTCCTCACAGCTGCTACGCTGGGGGGGCGTTCAGTGACATTGTCTCGTGTACGTCACTGATGTTTCTGACAATTTTAAACACTTTAAAATCAAAAGTGCCCGAAAACCTTGAAGTCACAGAGAAAGAAAACGTGTGAGCCTGACAGTATTGGTCACCTTTAAAACCACTGTGACTATTTGATATTAAAGATTCTGGATGAAGGGTGGCTGACGAGTACCTTACAGAGTATTTATCTGTGCAAAAAATGATTACAATTAGTCATAAGCTTCATCAGATATTGTCCAGAGTTGATGCATCATGCAGCTTCCTCTGTAAGGAAGAAGGTAACTTTGCTCCATTGCTAATGGACGATATGTGTTTGGAAGAAAGATCCTAATGTAAATGAGATAGTCAGACATGGGGCAGAAAACGTGGGGCTCAGATTAAATAAAAAAGCAGCGAGTCCGTGAAGAACGGAGACTGTGATCACACCAGTGAACCTTGCCGGGCTAGCGAGATGGAAATGAATCAGATGTGCCTGAATAGAAGGTTATAATATGGCATTTGTATTTCCTACATAATTTCCTAAATATGACAAGCAATTACCATTGTCTGGGTTTTGGCAGTGTGAGGGAGCAGCTCTGCCAGGATTCTGCCTCGGAGGGTATGCTTTTTAGGATTCAATATGCAATTTGAGATTTCTTTGAAGCTCTTTGTCCACATCGACTCCTTTTTTGTCAGCGACAAGCCGGCACATAAAAGCACTATAGCTGCTCTGACAGATGTAATCTCAACTAAATACTGTATACGCATAACCCACAGATAAGACTCCAGAAATAACCTCACAGACTGCGTGGTCAAAGCATACATGCAGAACCTATTTAAAAAGACGGTTTTCATCTTTGAAGCATTCCAAAACACATAAAGACAAATGATTATGCTTCCCTGGATGTCATTTTGAAACGGGTCTTTGTGGGACCGGGAGCCGTGGCGAGCCAGGTAGGTTGGCTGTTCCCAGAAATATTTGTTACGAATTAAATCGCTGAATAATTTATTATTCTACAAATTTAAATGCAAAATAGTTTTGGGCAGGCAGATACCAAAGGGGGGGGGGTGGGGGGTGGGGGTGGGGGGGTGGTGG
>JAUMHF010000006.1:16421233-16437746 GCA_032359275.1 Microctenopoma steveboyesi | reverse complement strand
CCCCCCCCCCCCCCCCCCCCCAAGACAGGACAACCATTTTTTTTACTGTTTCTTTTTCTCATCATGTCCAAAAAGGTGCCTGGAATCATGCATATGAGATGAGGGAAGGTCGCGGCTTCTGACGAATGGTCAGATGTCATTGGTCGTTTATGTTCTATTACCTGCGTCAATAGGTTAATCATGATGTGAGATAGTTAAATCACATCCGATTATTTTTTCCTTCACAATTAAAACTGTGACCGCAGTGGGTTGGAACGGCGCCAAAAGGTCTCTTAAAATCCCCTTTTCTGCTGATTAAGTGCTATTATGACCGAAGACATTATCATTTGAATACCACTCCTCTATCAGCTTTAAGACTCTTCCTCCTCAAACCACTTCCATGTCAAAGCAGTAGCTCCTCTTCGAGGTGTAAGGTCTTCATTCTGTCTTCTCTCTTCATAGCTGGAGCTCTGAACTCATGCTCAGCATTTCCCCGCTCTGTGTCACCTGGTGCATCCGTGTTTGTGTTCTCACCTACAGCTTTGCCCTGTGAGCGAATACAAATAGAAATATGTTGTAAATGTAGTAAATAGTAATATCCGTGGGGAATTGGAGATGTTTCTGTTGTCCTGTAAAATATTTCACTATATCGAGCAGCACTAATTCAAAGTTTAGCTCAGACCAGATGGCTGCAGCAGCAAAAGTCCAGCAGACATTGTGAGATATAAATTAATATTTTTTTACTTCCTTTAATCTGATAGTGGCTTGTCTAATGCTTCCAGACACTGTCAGCCCTAAGGGATTCTTATCTTATTGAATATCCATCATATTTGTGTAACAACACATTTTTATCTAGCCTTGAGATTTCTATAAAATAAAAAACACCTATCAAGCACTTGACTGTGTAATGCTTGAACTTGGGATGAGTGACAAAACTATTTCGATAAATGTTGAACAAAAGCAGCGACAGTCTGAGGAAGTTTTGATAAATGCCTCTGTTTTGGACCTGTTATCACTATTTGCATAGATGATCTCCATCCCAGTAAAGTGGAAGCCAAAGTCTGGGCTCCAAAGCTGCTGCTACCGGCAGCCAAGCTCTAACCAGCCTATTTCGGTTTAAAACCCAGCAGCATTGGGGCCACTCCTGTTGCTCTTCTCAACAATTACCCTGTAAGATCGGAGCCAAGCTTAGTTTTCGGATTTCAACACATAGTGTACATTAAATACATGAAGTATTATCAGAACACAACATTTTAATACTTACCTTTGAATATAAAACGATACTTATGACCCATTTGTAGATCTTAGTTTCTGTTTCTTCTTATTGGTTTAATGTTCTACTATGACACCACTCAATTATATGTTAGTAACTAAATTAATAATTAACTCTCTGGATATTTAGGATACGTAATGCTAAGGACGTCCTCCATTCTTTTTTTGATGAATAAATACGACCAATAGTATTTCATCTGTCATTACGTTGTGTATTCTGTCTGCCATTAGCAGTTTGAATTTAGGTTTTCTTTTCCATACTATTTCACATAAACGTCCATACACCTAATGACAAAGAAGAGATGAAGAGGCAATCTCACCGAAGAATAAAATGCCCCTCGCATTTCACCTGCTGTCTCTGGGGATAGATACGGTCTCCAGTCATATTTGGGAAATGCATTTCATATTCAAACACAAATGGAGCAATTTGTGCAAATAGCTTGCGTAATAGTGGAGAAGACTCCCAGGTGCGTGAAAGGCGGCTGGGCCCCGGAGGAGAGGCTCTTCACCCTAAATGCATCAGCAACAAAACCCTAAGCGCACGGAAATGGGGCAGTGAATGAATTAGGGTGTCATTGGTTAAGGACATCAGTGAGAAGAAGAAGAGGGAGATGGATCCGTAATGAAATTGCTGCTTGCCATACTAAGCAGGAGCAGCGAGTATAGTGTGAAATCAGATTGTGTATGAAGTGATAGTGCCACAAGTCCCTGAACTCCACTGGTGGATGGATGCAAAACCACAGTATATTTATATTCAGATATGTTTTGTGTTGTGCATTGTTAACAGTAAAGGTCATGGCACACGCCTACACACTTGTTATTATATTGTGCTGATTTTATTCCATCAAAAGGTTCATAGACAACACAAAAAGACCAACATCTGCATCTGTAGATTGTTCCATTAAAGGCGTGGTGTTGTCGTGGTTAGGGTAGAAATGAATAGGGCAGTAAGCGCTTTAGTCTACGGAGGCATAGCCGCTATCTGCCATCTGCCTAATGCTACAGTCTGGGCGGATGGGGCTGGTTTCCTGCAGTGTAAGCGTGTACTGTATGTTTTGTGCTTGTTAACATATTGTTCCATTTGTTTCCACTGTTTCATGTTGTTCAGCCAAATACAACAAACCGCAGTAGAACATTGCCATGTGTGGCTGCCCAATTATATTGATCAGAAGTGCGTCAGAATCTGTCTGAGGGCAAGAGGAAATCAAGAAACACACACAGCCATTATCTCTGTAGCTCAGGCTGCCCTCTCACGTTTTCCTAGTGGCAGACTGAGCCACGGAACCGCTGCTGTGTTCCAAGACTTCCAAGATACTCAGTTTATGAAATATTTATAATTATGGTTTATAGGTGTATTTGACGTGGTGATTATATTTTGTCTAGTTGGCTTTAACAGTTGGACAGAAATTCATTATTTGAGCCCTTGGAATTGCATTTCAGACACATTTGTTGTCTTACTAAAGTGAGTACTTCTCAGTTGTTGTGTTTCCGGAACAGGGGAGGCAGACATGTTCGGTAAAGGGTAACATTACTCCTGCTTTTAGTTTTTGGGTAGTCCAATCAAACATCAATAAAGGAGATCACCATGCATCAGAACTAAAAAAACAAAGCTGGCAACAGTCTGCTGTCCCATAAACGTCTTTCTGAGATTTGGTTCTGTCACATGACAGAATTGTCTGAAGCTTTGTTCAGGGAGCATGAGGTATGCAACTAAATGAGGTTTTGTACATAATAAAACAAGGCAGGTTGATAGCACTATTGGCGAAGTTGCAACAGCAGCACATGCATTTTAATGTGGTATCTGGGTGCTGTCCAGCAGGGTTGTGTTTGACGCTGAGGACCTGCCCTTAGCATGAACTCACTGTGGGAACGGGCTATTTCAGAGCTTCAGACGCTGACAATTAATATTATATATCATTTAGGCCCATTTGATTTATGATGTCCATTCAATGAGCATATTTGGAAATTGGATACTTTGGCTCCATTCTTCTACTCGTTGTGGTTTAATTGTTCATTATGGGGTAAAGTGAGGTTCTTCATAGTCATTAGCATTGACATTCGCTGCCCTACAGTTTATTTCTAGTGTTTCCGTCATTCTAAAATTTTGAGTTTGTGGTCGATTTAGCCAACCTCATCGTATTAATTATTTAACTAAGACACCTAAAGCAGGGGTGCCCACACTTTCTCGGCTTGCGAGCTACTTTTCAAATGGCCGAGTAAAGATGAGGTTTTCTTGACGGTGCTAATTCACCATTTTAGAAATTGGTTTAATGTGGTTTTAAAAATTTGGTCTAGAAGAATACTACACATGTCAGACCGCAGAGTTAATCTAGGGTTTATACGAGCACTGTTGGTGACGTGTTGACGGGTGTCCTGCTGGTGTGGTTTTGCTGAACAGTACGTTGCAGGTTTTTGACGTTTGATGATCTTATGCTGTAGTGACTCCTTGACTCCATCAGTCACTGTGACTACATCACCTTGTACGTCCCACTTTCATTCTGCAGTAGAGTACAGTGACTTTTTATTAGATAAGCTACAATGCGTTTGAAGTCATTTCTGACATTTCCAAAATAGAAGCTTTTGCTCGTGGATAAGGCTAATTAATGCCTGCTGGGTTCTCATCATTCTCCTCTCCCATTCACTTGGCATATTAGGAAAAATACTCTGAGAAATGTAATTATATTCATGTATCATTAATAGCACATTTCACTGTTATTTAGATGGGGAGCAGAGAATTATGGACTCGCGCCCCACTGTGTGTTTTGCCCATAGATTTTACATGTACACACATAATCTCTCAATAAAGTTTACGAATACTGAAACTATTTGCCTAAAGAAAGAGGACAGTGATATGCTAAGCTGTGGAAGGTAATGGAAAAACATTCCATCTTCCATTATTTGCATTCAAGAAAAATAATCATATTTCTTTATTTAAACTAAACCGTTCTTATCAAGGCTTATGGGATATGTCATTCAGACTGGTGTTGACTTTATGATATGTTTAGAACAGTATTAGTATTTCATTAACTTCAATAAAATTAGTTTTGTTAGTGCATTCATATTTAAGGTACTTCTCTAGATAAGGCCAACACAATCTCATCATTATATGCTATTGACCAAACACAAGCATTTGTAGTTGGGAAACATTTGTGCCCCTCGGCACCAGATTTCAGAAGAGCTGTTGAAGAATTCAGCAGTAATGAAATTCCACCTCCAAGTATTTCATTACACTTTGCTCGGCTTTAACATTTGAAATAAACCCTTCTTGATGATTTCTGGCAGCCTGGCCACAGTTAAGAAAAGCGAACAGATCACTGCCTGCTTCGGCTCTATCACCAAACTGTACTGATCCCGATTGGATTCGGTCCACAACACACTCTCTCCTAACGTAGAGGTTAACCCCCAAAGACTCTCTGAAGTTTCTAGTGACTTTTGCAGGCAAGGAGAACAAGGTGTCGCTTATTCAGTGCTCAAGGGTAACTTCAATCAAAACCTCAGAACTTTATTTTACCCCCCTCTTTTCTTATGAGACAGCCTCTGTGGAGAGTTAAAGCTAATACCTTGAGTATTCTGTCAGCTTCCCTAATGATCAGTCAAGTAACTGGACAAAAAATGTCTTCGCCTTGTAATAGAGCGTCTGTAGTGAAATATACAAATCAGAAAAGAGGCACCAGAGACATCTGTCTATGTACTAGGTGTTGGACGGATCGTGTGTAGGTCCGTCTTTGTGACGTTTACATGTAAATTTGGCGTCAGCTCAGAAGCTGAGAGCAAATAATGTTTGTCAGAGTCTCTCCATCGTGTACCGCACGTTTTCCTTGATGTTCGGTTGCATGCATGACTCCTGCTGTGATCTAAACAAAGAAAATCTTATTTTTCTCTTTGTTTCTTCTGATTTTGTTGAAGAGAAGGCACAAAGTTAGTTAACAAGACAGCAGGGGGGTACATTCCATAAATATTTAATGTTTTTCTGAAATGAACATGGCTAACATGAGCAGAAATTAATTTTACGCTAGAAATGTTTACAATTTGAACTGAAAATATTCAGTGACTATAAACAAACCTGCAGAGCGAGACACAGATGTGTGATGGACACACCTACACAAGGGGGAGGCAGAATTGGAAAGATGAATCCCCCCGTTGATGGTCACCTGTAACGCTGCGACTGAAACCCGATTTACAGTCGAGTTTATTGCTAAACTGGTGCCGATGCATTCTCGTCCCTTTGGGCCCAACGGCGTTGCCGGGCTGTGCCGTGCCGCGCTGATTAGGCCGGGATCCGTGCAGACAAACTTTGTTGAACCCTTTACAGAATGCCTGTGCAGTCTCACAGCCTGTGTGTTGAAAGGCGAAGCTCCACACACACACACACACACACACACACACACACACACACAGTATACACGATGCCTCTGGCTCCCAGAACTCCCATCGATCAGCACCTCAAGGGTTCTGTTACTCAACAAAATCATCAACGTTAATTTGACTTTTGAGAGTGTTGAAATCAGCATCCTGCCAGTGTTTATACCGTTCGATATCTGTCACAGCCGTTTAAATGTTTTTGATTACCGTCATGAGCGGCAGACGGCGTCTCTCATTTCTAGGTATCTGGAATTGATTTTGACATTAAAGTCGACGCTTAGTCTGAGTTGAAATTATGCTGTTACGTCAAATCGGAGATGGTGATTGGAGGCTAGCTGAGCGTCCGTGACCAAACCAGACCCAAATATCATCTTCCCTCCCTCCCTCCCTCCCTCTCTCCCTCCTGTGTATGCATGGCTGGAGCTGAATTGTGGATGAATATGGACCCCAGTTAAAGTTGATGGATGCCATTTGTCTTGGCAAGCAATCATTCCTCTGTCAGTATTTTTGGCCCCCTTTATCCCCTCTCTCTCTCTCTCTCTCTCTCTCTCTCTCTCTCTCTCTCTCTCTCTCTCTCTCTCTCTGTGTGTGTGTCTCTCTCTTGATAAGTCAGCCAGTGTGATAAGTGATATTTATAGCTGTTATGGCTGCTGGGGAGAACATGCACAGCATAGCGAGGCGGGGACATATCAGGGGAGTGGACGGTTCTAAGGCATCTGGGAATTGGGGCTTTCTATGTATTAACTGCATTCGTTGTTGCTCTTTGTTGTCAGTCTCTCTCTCGCCGTGCCACTGTTTCTATGCCATCCAAACTCGCCTCCTCACTTCTTGTGTACAGGAGAAATATGTGGGTGACTGCTGATACCATTACACTGTCAAATGTCCTGTCTGTGCAAAAGTATTGCCATTTCCGTTATGGTATCTTCTCTGTGAGTTAAGAGGGTGAATATTTTTAAGGTCAATGGAGGCAAACACCATTGAGACCACCTTGATTTCTGAGTATACCTGATTGGCTGGCTTCACGTCTAATCAGCAGCAATCATAAGGCTTGATTGAAGATGATGGATCACCTGTGATAATGGTCAAATCCTGATGACAGAGGGTCAATTAACGATAATGGCCACCGCTCCTGTGGGGCTGCAGCGCTGTTGACTCACCTTTGATCACCTTAAATACCTGCAGACATCAGACGGCTGTAAATGTTTTTGCTTGTTTCACTGCAGCCAATTGAACTAGGAGCCTAAGAGTTTGTTTCCCCCCCGAAGGGATCTGTGTGCTGGATTAGCGTCAAATAAAAGGTTAAAATGGAAATTGATAGGAATTCAGAGATTCGTGTGAACTCTCTGTGATTTTTGTAGATGAGTTCTGAAGCGGAAAATTAATTGTTTGATTACAAAATGACATTTCCAATATTTTGAAACTGTCTGGTGCCTGCTGCCATGGTTGTCTAGTTTATTAGAGCTTCAGCTCTAATCTTCGAATAGTTGATGTGCTGAGAATGATTTGGCAACTATTTTGATAATTGATTTGAAAAAGGAAACTGCCAGCACTTGGACTTCTGCAATTTGAGAAATTAATGATGAATTGACAAGCTTTAGGTTTTGGTCTTTAAATAGTGATGGATTATTCAATAATGAAAATAAGGGTTAGTTGTTTATGCTTGAATAGAAACCTAAAGAGTGAAGTGGTACTGTAAATTTACAGCAGTCCTTAAGTGAAAGTATTCTCTCGCTGTTATTCAATCATAAACTCCTTCTGCTGTGTACACAGACTGCATTTTTCCTGCGCCCATTTTTTATAGTTCCAGTCTCTAGGTCTGTCAATAATTTAGCTTAATAATGTTGGCAATGTTTGGCTTCACTGGTGCTTCAGACTGGCCTGTTTGCCTTGTATAATCAGTCTCACTGCTGATCATATTTGTATTTCAAGCTCCTCTTCATCTGCTTACACAGCATTACCTATTGCTGGTTTCCTTATCAGGGGTGCAGCTAGCCACGGTCGGGAATGGAAAGTAAAAGATTGGCTCAACTAAAAACCTGAATCTCTTTAACACTTGAAAGACCCGGCCTGCATATCAATACAGTATTAGTCCACAGTCACCGGCCACTTTATTAGGCAGACCCGGCTAGTACTGGGTTGGACCCACTTTTGTCTTCAGAACCACCGTAAACCTTCCGTGCTGAGATTCAAGAAGGTAGTGGAAACATTCCTCAGAGATTTTGGTCCACACTGACATGATAGCATCATGCAGTTTCTGCAGACAGTGGACTCATCGTCATGTTCAACAAACCAGTCTGAGATGATTCGGGCTTCACGACACGGTGCATTATCCTGCTGGAAGTAGCCATCAGAAGATGGGTACGCTGTGGTCATAAAGGGAGGACACAGACCTCACTGGATGTTTTCCCGTCCCAGAGATGGTTGTGCGTGACAGTCCCGAAGGATCAGCGGTTTCTGAAATACTCAGACCAGCCCGACTGAACGTGGCATGGTTGTTGGTTTCAAAGTCACTTTACCCGCCCTTCCTGCCCATTGTGAGGCTCGGTTTGAACGGCAGCGGTTCGTCTTGACCATGTCAACATGCCTAAATACACTGAGTTGCCTCAACTGGCTGATCAGTAATTTGTGACAACGAGCAGGACAGGTGTGTCTAATAACGTGGCCGGTGAGTGTATATGGATGATTTGCTACATAAGCTATTTCAGTGGTTATTATTTACACCTAACCGACATGTTACATATAACTCGATCCTCCAGAGGAGTATTTTTTGTTTTTCTGTTTTTATTGTAACTATTTGTTCTGTGAGAATGAAGGTAAAATGTGAAAAATAGTTTCCAGAAACCTGAGTTTTTCATCCCTAATAGAGGTGTCCTTGAGCAACACATTCGAGCCTACCTGCCTCGGGCTGCCTGCTCCTAGCTGCCCTCGGTTCTTTCATCCTCTCCGGTAACATATGTGAACGTAACCTTGCCAAAGTTGTGGAATCAACTTTCCCTCTGAAAGGAAAATCAAACTGAGTGCAGTATCTTCTCAGCTGTAGACTTCATCCTCAGTTTTCAGCCGTGTTCTGATCAGGCTGATTCCAGAGGCTTTATCTCACATATGGCACCAGAATGTCTCCTCATTTGCAATTTTCTTTTTTTTCTTTCAGTGCAAATAGCACAAAATGCGATTGATTCTGAACAAATCACAGAAACAGCACTTGTTCCACTGCATTTTAAATGGATGAGGCCTGTATGACTAGCATAATGAATGTAACTTCAACCCTTTGACATTTTGCCCATGTGGGATTTTAGGGTATATACTGTATATGAAAACAGATTCAGGTGGGCTTAAATATGAAGAGAGATGTCTGCACCGCGAAGCTTCACCCAAGGGAAAAGTCTAGAGGGTGATAACATAGGCTTTTATCGCTAGTGCTATGGTTGACTGCTTCCTATATTGTTCAGGGGCACAGACCCACCGTCTCCATTGGCTTTCATACAGTAGGCCGCTCTGTAAATCAGGCAAAGAGTATCAGCATGAAATGTCAGGGTGATTTGGTTGGCCATTCACAGGTTTAGAGACTTGCTTCTGTTATTGTAGTCCCTCTCTACCTTCCCCTCTTGTTCGCAGTTGAATTGTTAAAATGCCACAGGTGCGTTCTTCTTTTTCCTA
Source organism: Microctenopoma steveboyesi (assembly GCA_032359275.1). Taxonomy (NCBI): domain Eukaryota; kingdom Metazoa; phylum Chordata; class Actinopteri; order Anabantiformes; family Anabantidae; genus Microctenopoma; species Microctenopoma steveboyesi. Next base: position 16,428,476 of record JAUMHF010000006.1, on the reverse strand, counting down.
CAGAGAGACGTGGTGATCGACAGACATGGCAACAAACAGCAGCATTAATAATTTCAGAAATAGAAGTCATCTGTCTGTTCTGTAGGTGCTACTGCAGCAAATAAAGCAAAATGACCATCCTAGTGTTGCTGAGTCTACCTGTGATAACGCCATCCACTGCTTTCCTAAAAACAGGATCTCTTTACCATCTGGTTGCATTTTGAATGGACTCTGATAAAAGATGGAAGAATTGCATGTTTTTCCAGTGATGATCTGTAAATACTCTAATTCAGGATGTTTATTAGTATCGACAGAGGAGAACACAGCAGGCACAGTGGTGGGACTTTATTACTGAGACTCACTGAGAGTCAATAAATGTAGCAACAAGAAATAAAATGTGGCGTCACCGTGGGGAGGAGAGTCCATGGTGGAGGCTCAACCTTTATGTTTCATAATATGCCAATGATGATTGCTAACCGTGGCATTAGAGGAAAGTGGAAATCACACATGCCGTCTGGTTCCAACGAGCCTGCGTGGACACGTGCGCGCATGGAGGCGCTTCGGTATTAGTCCCGATCCAGCCAGAGTTTTTAATAGGAAACACAACAGCGTAATAAATAACACAAGTCAAGCGTATACTGTTACTAATGATCTCTAGATTAGCTGTTATGAGGAGCATAAGTGCTGCAAGTCACTTAATTATTCTCCGTGGCTGTCTGGGCCTCGTATCACAATATACAACTCAGCCAGCAGAGACGGAGAGATGTTATGAGCTGTGTGTGTGTGTGTGTGTGTGTGTTCCTGCATGTGCGTGACTTTGCAGGTTAATATAAAGCTGCAAATAAAGAGCCGGCTTGTCAACGTGTGAATTCTTTCGCTCGTCCTTCAAACTGCATGTCTGGTTTCAGGACCTGTTTGCCTGCCTCCCTTCTCTTCCTCGGCCCTTTTGATTAATGCGGTGGCAGCGCGGACTAGTGCAGAGATGGTCTCACAGCTGAAAGGTTACAGGTTGTGTCCCTGCCATAGCCAAAAAGCAGCAGTCCATAGCTGTATGTCCTTGAGCAACGCAATTGACCCTCCTCATTCAGCCAATGAAGAAGAGAGTCGCCTCATCCCAAATAGTAAAGTGTGAAGGTTTGCACAACAGCATACGTTTGCCTTTATGTGCTGTTGATGGGTGTTAAACTCTTCCTCTAACTTCTGCTGCTGGAGGAATTAGAAGTTTTCATACATTAAACCTTTAAAAGAGATGACATTTGTGATATTTATCAGACTGTCCAGTGTGATGTCCTTTACAGTACAGGCTTTCTAACATCTTATGCCAAAACTAATTAATCCTTCGCTCGATCTGGATCTTGACAGCACAAGTTTCACGACGAGCTGTTGAAAATTAGACCACAAACTTGCAGAAATGTCAAGTTTCAGCTACTGTGCTTGAGGTTGTCACACGATGCTTGTTATGCTAATTTTAGCGAACTGTTGTGAATGAGGTGAAAATGTGCTAATTATGCCGTATGTATATGCAAATGAACACAATTATTGCAGCGCCTGAGGCTAAACTAGACCAGCTCCTCCTTTCTACGCAACTGCGTTGAAATGACTGTTTCACTACACCATCAGGATGGAAAGATATCCGTGCTGTGCATTCATTGCATACTGTATGGGAACGTGTGCCATGGCTACTAGCAAACTAGAAGATACCGGTTATATGAGTGTACTCTCACAGTCCACATACGTGTCTCCATTTGCAGCTTTGCTTAGGTCCTGTCACCGGGGATGCTGCTCTAAGCAGAGTGGCCGACGCCCTGGTGGATTGTGTCTGCACACGATGAGCAGTATATTGACACGGCTGTCATAGGTCACACTGCTCAAAGCAAAGTGGTTGAGCAGCTCAAGGCGACGGATTCGCAGAGTAAATTTAAGAATGGCGCGATAGTAGCAGCTGTTTTTCTTTTTCCTAAGAACTCTCATGTTCTAGGAAAGGTCACAGCTTTGTCCTCTTCCTTTTGCCTGTGTATACTGATTGGATTTCCAACATGTTTATTGTTAGATTGAGCAGATGCAGAAGCCACTGGGACGTTGAAGCAACGTATTTAGAGCATTGGATTCGTTTTTATTTACCATCGGTGGAGCTGTGAATAGAAGATGGCCCTTTGATTGTGTAGTTTCAACAGGAATACAGATAACAGAGCTCAGACAGCCGTGGTGCGAGTGCATCACTGGTTGTAAGTCGGCCTGAATTCAGTGTATTGGGCTTGATTTCTAGCAGCAGAGTCGGTGTACACAGAGCGCACAGTAGTAGATGTATAGGATTGTGCATGTGACTGAGGGGAGGCAGATATTTGTAATTGTTCTTCCGTTTGTGTGAAATAAACTGCCACCATTAATTACCAGCTCTCAACCTTTTGCCTCGTGATTTTAACTGATCGTCGTGTCACTTTGGTTTCATTTCTCACCTCCGCGAGCGATCTCCCTCTCACGCTGCTAGTGTTGTCAACTGATGACGGAGGGAGGGAAAACAAATAACATCGCTGTGCCCGCGTGAGAATATGTCTTCATATTCCATGTAGATGTACGAAGGGGCGAGCGACGAAGACGAGGAGTTCCATGAGAAGCAGAGGGACGTTATTATGTGTCATGTGATTGTGTTGTTTACTCCTGTAATGTGCTTCCTCCTCCACCCACTGCTGTCCTCTGGGACTCTTGTCTGTCTCTGCCAGGGGCCCAGGGACTCTGGTGATGGTGCCTGGTCTGTGGACGCATTTATGTTTTTGTGTTCCCTGTTGTCTTAATGTTTCATTGTAATTGTCTGTTTAAGTATTTATGTACATACATGTGTTGTGTACAGCGTGTTCCACTCCGTTCTCGCTTTTTTATTTCTATATTTAATTTGCAAGATGATATAGAAACGATAATAATTTGACAGCATTTGCGAATGCTCTTCTAATTGGCCGCCTTCAGACTATCGACTCTCATTTGCATTTTTATCTCAGATTTCCTTTGAGGAAACAAACGGCTGAAAAAACACCAACCTATAAAAATGACAAGTAATATTAGATGAAAGCACGGAGAGAAAGTGAAGCAGAGACGTGCTCTGCTCGCCGCTGTCAGTTTGGAAGCCTCCGCAGCTACAAAGTTCCACTAATGAATATTAATAGCAGAACAGATTTGTCAGTGAAATAGAATATGACCAAACACTTTAGTTATTTTGAAACTACAAAAAAACCCCATTCCTGTATAATTGAAATGTTCACACTGATTTTCTTTTTCCTTCTCAAAGCATCCACCTGGCAGCACTTTACCCGCCTTCCAATAGAACTATACTTTAATTAATTTGGTAATCCGAGATGTATATTTTCGACCCTGAGAAATAATAGGAAATAGTGCTTCTCTGATGTTGTGGCGGTTTACGGTCCTAATCACCTCCACCCTCTTTTCCTGTGACCTGCACACACAGACACCGTCTCCAGGCATTTATTTAAGCCTTTCTATTGAGATCACACATCATATGGATGGTGGTGTCATCGTTTTTCTGGAAATCATCGGATTATTCCTGCCTGAAAAAGGTTACATCATGTTCAGCATTCTCCTCCACACTGGTTCCCTCCATTGTTCCCATAATTCAATTAATACCTATCTGGCATAATACAATAACATCACCGAGATCATTCCCATTGAGGTTCTCGTGGTCCATAATTAACATCCCTATCTCCTGCCTTTCCCGTTCAAAGAGACTTAAGGGCAAAAGAAAGCCACGGGAACTCCATAAAAATGCAAATCCGAGCCACCTGTTTAATCACAGGAGAGATGAACTTAAATGCAGTTTGGAATTGGAAGGCTTTTATTTGAATGATTAGAAAGTCAGTTTATCTCATGACTGCATGAAACACCGCACTCTTTAAAATATAGAATGCACAAAGTCTCTGGTCATATGTGCCGCCTGCTTACTAGCGTCCTGTAGAACCTGTGCTACCTTTCCTGTGATTGGTAACTCAGTGGTGTTGCCCTTCTCCTCTTTTCTTGCTCTCCTGATGACAAACGTTCATCTCGATGGAGATGTCAGATCCACAATGATTGCCTTTCTCTCTGTTGTCATTATCACTCTCTCCATTACTGTCCCTTATCTGTTCCCAACCCTGTCCTTGTGTTTCTGAGTCTACACTCTGGCTCCGCTCTGACCTGGCTGACCGTGTTCCCAGTCAACCGGCTGGGCTTCACGTCGCTGATAGCCTCCCGCGCTCGCCGTGGTGGCGTCCAACTCTATTTTCTTCATGCCAGTCGGGTCTCGGTAGAGACCCAGGATGGTCGATGACTCACCACCACTTTCTCCCTCCGTTCTCCTCCTGCTTCCCTTTTTTCAGCGTAATGGAGCTAATGTTCAGCTTTGCGGGCAGCTAACAGGGAGATTTGGGCCTGATGCAAACTTTATGATGGCAGAGACGCACGCTGTATAAATGATGTTATCCGCCGCTGCACTTATTCTAACCCTGATTTCTCCTGAATTATTGATGATCAACAGGGTCAGGGTTTGCTTTTAGTGCTCCCCTGTGGGGCGCTGGAGAGCTCAGCGCTGCATCTGCACTCATATCATCGCCACCCAGACTGCACAGAATAGACTCTCAGAAGCAGCCAGCTTCCATGTTACGAAGTGGTGTGTGTGTGTGTGTGTGTGTGTGTGAGAGAGAGAGGTTGCATGTATAGGCGACATTTTTATTAACTTTCCTTGTTACAGCAATTTTGTGTATTTATTAGTGAGTGTGTGCTTCATACTTGGCTTCAGTGTTTTAGAACAATGAACAAAGACATTAACGAGGAGAGGGAAACGGAAGCAAAGAGGAAGAATAGATTGGAACCTAAAGTGAATGTGCAAGCTCCTCTTTCTCCTCCCTGTTCTCCACCCTCCACCCCACGAGTTGACGTAGCTCACCCCGAGTCTAATTCTGTTCTCTAGAGTTTCACTGTGTCACCGTTGCCTGGTGCTCGCTCAGAGATCCAACGTAAGTTTACGCCTGAGGACATAGAGCCCGCTCAGCGGACGTACCAAGGAACTCAGCTGAGGTCTGATGAATTGAGGTTCTCCGCATGTCAAGGACAGTTAAGACAACCCAGTTTCCAACAGGCTGTAAATAAGCGGTTTCACTTTATAATGAAGTTTATCAAGAACTGAACAAACTACAACATCCTGTGAATAAAATGAAAGGATCTTTTAATTAACACCAGTTTAATACATGCAGATCTTACAGTATATGTTTCACCACTACTTTCACAAAGTCTGACTTTTAAACGTGTCTTTTGCCAAATAACTTGCAGTAACTCGTAGATTGATATCACCCTAGGAAAACGAGCAGACTCTCAGAATGCAGGCAGATCCTCCGTGTGGGCGAAGATTTCAGCGTTTCCAAGTGCAGCATCCAACAAAGTGTTACAGTTCACACCAGTATGTTTTATTGTTGTATCGCCAACTCTGTTTACTTTTTAATATCAACACTGATAAAAGTACGACTCGGGGAAACATTTGGTGTATGTATTTTTTATTTTCACTGGAAAAGGGAACTGAGGTCTCTCTCGGTTCTGTTTTTGTGGAGCGCGCACAGAGACAACAGTAAAAACAAGAAGGCGTTCACACAAAAGGTCCATTAGGACGGTGCATTAATATTAGATAAACATACACTCTTACAGTTTTTGTTTTGTGCATGACAGTGATGTCTGCGCTTTGTGTTCCTGCTGTCTGCAGGTTTTCTTTCTGTGCGTGCGTGTGTGTGTGTGTGTGTGTGTTCTTCATTTTCTCCATTGCTCTACTTCATAAGATATTTACATGGACATCTATTATGGATTGTGATCTGATTGAAGTAGAGTGTTCCCATCTTGCCCCCTCTGTGAACTCACCACACAGGCACCAGGTTTTAAGAAAACTGGATTCACCTTAATTTCAGTGTTTCTAATTTCATTTATTCTATTGTTTCCTCTTTTGTTTTGTGCATATTGTGTATTTTGGCCTAATCATTTTTTGGTGAATAAGTATAAAAGTGAGTGACTCAGTCCCACTCGATGCTGTGTGACCACATTCTGCCTTCAGATTCAGATTTACCCGTTGCATCTAAATTCAATTTGAATTCACAGATTACCCACTTCTCCAGACAAGAGGCACATCCCTGTCTGTTCCATCCAACCCTGGATCCCTGATCACCGACACACTGGGCGAGATTCCCCTCCAACTCTTTCCATATTTCTCTGTCTCTCTCTGTCGGTCTCTGTCTCTGTCTAACTCGCTCTCTCTGTCACAGGCAAACTGAACTGACCGCTCGATGCTGGTCCCTCAGATGCTTGGCCTCCACTCATTTTACCATCTGCCCTCCACTCACCCATTCACTCCCCTTCTCCAGACTCGATCCTCGCTCCTCTCTTTCCGTCCTTTTTCATCCTCGTCTCTTTTTCCGCCCATCTTTTGAAGCCAGCCTCTTTTTGTCTCATGTCATTAGTCTTCTCGTCCCCTCTCCTTTTCTGATTTTAATCCATGTTTTCCTTTATCTTATAACACATTCACACTCCCTCTTGGGCTCTTTGTGATATTGTCCTCAGTTGTAAAGTTCAGATTACAGGAATAAACCCGGTTGTGAGAGTAACACTCCGAGTTCTGAAACTGTTTCTCATATTGCGCTTATTTAATTTATCACAACTCTCAGAACTCAGAACAGAATTGTTTATGCATTACTCCCCTGAATGTGTCCATTCACGTCCAGTCTAGCCAATCAGTGTCAGGTCTGGTTAATACCTAGATGGCAGAGCACCTGGGGAATGACATTAGCTCTAAAAAATGCAAAAACATTTCAGATCTTTATAGATGCATGAAGTGTGCAGTTACTCAGAGATGCCAACAACATGCATTTGAATATGAATATGTTGCACAGACTGTATAAAAGACAAAACCCATGTTCATGTGAAGAGTGGTGGTACTGTGCTGTTTAAAGGTGCTAGAAGAACCAAGTTTAGACGTTTAGACGATGTCTCCAGCAGGGGTGCACGACAACCTCTTAATATGACATTATTATTATTATTGTTGCATAATTCTCAAAATGTGTTTTGATTGGAGATCCTTTTGGAGTACCAGATGCCTCATTAAATCCAGAGAAATGCAGTATAAGACCGTGACAACTAAAAACTAGAATCATCTGGAGCAAATGCTTGTACTTTACTTTACTTTACTTTACTTTACTTTACTTGGCAGACGCTTTTATCCAAAGCGACTTACAAGGAGAAGACACCA
>JAUMHF010000006.1:16400889-16419739 GCA_032359275.1 Microctenopoma steveboyesi | reverse complement strand
GAAGATAGGAGGAGAACCATTTCAGTACGTTACCTGTAATTCCTAAATCTGAGAGTGTAGAGAGAAGAATCTGGTGGATTTAACTCTGAAACCCAGGAAACGTTTTGTGATTTTACAGAGCAATGAAAACGGGAAGCGAGAATGAACTCCACCGGATTTAAGCAACAGGAAATTAGGATAGTTGCCCAAATTCATCAAGGTCAAGAGGTCACGTCACTTGTCCAACCTCACCTCCCTCAGTTCTTTCCTCTCAGGTCCCCTCTGTCCCCCCTCGTTCCCTTCCTTCGCTGCCTCCACCTTTACTTTTGGAGCGCTGACAGCCAGCTGCCAGCACCACACCAGGTCTCCTGACCAACGAGCACTGATAAGAGTGTCTCTCTCTCTCTGAGCTCTTTTAGTAGCCTTATTGCATATCTTGGACATGCTTATTAACGTGAACCGACCACGACCGTTTTTTTCTCTCTCTAGATGATTTAAATTAAAAATGAAAGAAAGCCTCTTAACTCCATGATGCCTTTTAGAAACCTTGAGGCAAATCATCATTTAAACATTAGACCTGCCAGTTGTATAATGTGTGTGTGTGTGTGTGTGTTAATATTTTATTCAGTAATTCTACTTCTGGGCTGTTCCGTTTTTAGCTCGGCCTTCACCTGTCTGATTTGGCATCGGTGGCGTTTGGAAAGGCTAATTGATGTTTAAATTGCGTGTTGAGTGTGATGAATGTATTTTTTGGCACTAACCAGCACCAACCCAGCACCACATCGCCATAGCCCTCCCGTCCCCAGGTTGAACCCTCTGTTTGTGTCTCACTCGGTGGTTTTGTTTGTATCTTCTTCAGCATCTCCCGTCTGCTACTCCGTCTCCGCCTTATTATTCTCTCTGGATATATTCTGTGTGAGAACCCGTGTCACCAGGACCACAAATACACATCTCTGTGGTTTTTAATTATTTCTGAGGAAACTCTCTCTTTCATATTCTTTCATAATCCAACTCGGTGTAATAACATTCTAGTGCCGGCTTTGTGCAAAGTCAGTAGGAAGTCTCTTTTTCCCTATTTCAATGAGATTAGTCACCTCTGTTGTCCAGAGCCGCATTCGTCTTCAGTCTGTTTAACACTTCTCGTGCTATTTGCCCGACTCATTGTTCACGTGTTCGGATTTTTCTGTGTGTTACTGTGTGTGAATTACAACCACAGCCTTCTTATAACCCTGTTTTAGTTTGTGAGTCGTGATGGAAGGTTACAACACTGTTGATGATAAGTAATTATACCACACCACGAGCTGTTTCAGCTTAAGAGACCTTTAGAGTGTTTAGCTGCGGGCTATTGAATGCAGATCTGTTCACATATTAGTAACAATACACTAGCAAGGTAAACGCTAACAAGCGTCAGGCAGATTGTGACTGCAGTCCAATACCATTACCATCAGAATAATGCTGCCTCAGTAAATTTGTATGAACATCAGCCAGGTTTTTCAGCTGCTTGTTCCCTGTAGTTTCTTAGTTTATCGCCTCTTTTTAGCGCCCAGACAAGGTGTTCAAGTCTAAGCACAGCAGCTGTGTCTGCACATTGATGGCGGCGGTGTTGCTTTTACTGTATTACGGTCCTGCTGTAGTGCACTAAAATAAACGCCTCCACTCAAACTATGCAACTACAACCAAACAGAACGTAGAAAGCAGTTGGATGATGTAGTTGTTTACAGTCATTGTGCACTTATGCAGTAGCAAAGACTGAATAAATCAATACAGGCTGTACTGCATCTGTTTCTGCACATACTGCACCTATTCTCCACCTCCAACCCTTAAACTACAAAGCGTACAATGATGTTAAGTGAAAAATCTCATACAGCTCTAATATTACCTTGGGGACGACCAGTGATTTGTATTATTAGTGCAGATGATATGGAATTTTAATCTTGTATGAATCCTCCGTGTCTGCCAAGACCGAGGTCCCCTGATAATACTAATCTTTAGCAAACGGTGGTTTTCAAACGTGATGTATTTTCTCAGCTACCGTTTTCTTAGTAGTTTCATCTTGCAGTTGTGAATTGAGTAAAGAATTTTTCTCCCAGCACATAATCTCCTGAAAACAGCTGCCGTGGAAACCTCTATATATAGATATATATAGATATATCTATATATATCAGATGTGCACTCAACAAGCATTCAGTGACAGGTTATACGAAGATCACATGAATGACTGGGTAACTCATTCCTTCATGTGATTAACATGTTTACTGCAGTTTGTTTTGTATAATCTCCTGCTGAAAATAGTTTGGGAACTGGGTGCATTGTGGAGAGTAATATAGATGTAGATAATATAATGTAGATAGTAAATGCAACCTTTGCAATAAGTAGATTATAGACCAAAGAGTCCATCTGGCACACAAGGCCGTCATGCAGCCCTCTTCATTTTCCTCCATCTGATAATCTCTGTTGTGGTCAGTAATATGCTGCTACTGTAAATTGACACTAAGGATTTATACCACAAAACTACCTTCGGCTGCGAGGAGCCCACCCAACAACAGATGCTTTTACGGGCGGTGTTCAACAATGAAGCCTCTTGATCTCTCGTCTCACCTTTGTTCCTCACCTCTGCGGCGCCTCACCTTCCGCGGGCCTATTATTCATCTTGGCTGTGGGAGCGAGGCCATTGGGGGCGGCTTGGTCTCTGTTCTCTCAGAACCCTACGGGGAGGGAGGTGCAGGTGTGGTGTCAGCAGAAATTCAGTGTATACTGTGGAGAGATGTATAAATAGAGAGATAAATAGTGAGAGGTGCTGGCACCGCGAGGCTGAAGATGAATCGAAGGGATTAAGATGCTGCTGATAAACAGTGTAGAGGGCACATATCGGGATTTTACAGCAATATTTGTTTTAATTGGGACGAAAACATTTTTCACAGACTGGATCATCTGACAGAATTCACCTCCCCAGAAATAAATTAAACTTAATCCTTGAAGATTGACATAATATGCACTTAACTGTGTGTATGGGACACAGAAGCAGCATTTTTCCTTTTCTTTTCAAACACTTCATTTCTACTGAGATGTGAAGGGAATTTTGTCTTCACACTCCCATGCTCACTTCAGCCTACTGCAGAAAAATAGCTTATTTCATCCACGGCCATGCTGGCATTAATGGGAAAATATGAGCGTGGCAGCGGAGGAGCCTCAGCTCAGGACCTGCGTATATTGCTGTAGCCTTAGTTCTAGCGGCAGCTGTGTTCAAATTGAAGTAAATAATATAGCAGTGGGTGTGAAATAGTGTTTCTGAGTCTCACAGATTAATCACAGGTACGTGGACCTTTTTGAAAGTGCACTTTTCTCTTACAGGCACACGCAAACATACACACTTGCACACACATATACGCATGTAAGTCAAGTAAGAAGTGGCAAAACATGCTCGAGAACTTGGATTCGTGTGGAGTTTGAGCCTGCAGCGTGCAGCTAGAGCTGGAGCAGAGCATGACACTCTGTGTGCATTACTGCTTCACGAATGAGTCCTATCCTGCGCCGTTCTCTGAACATGGATGCCAAACAACAATTCTGTCTTCATTAAAATACAAGAGTTTGTCACTAAGATGAAACAAGAAACGCTTTGTTGGTGTGAGTGCAAGTTGTGCATGTACGCCTTTGAATCGTTGAGTTGTAGTGGCTTTGAGTCATATGTGAGCACCCGAGTGTTAAACTCGAGTTTAACTTACGCCAGTGAATATTTACTGGCACATCTGTGCTTCTGTCACTTTCTGTTGTCTTGGAAAGAGGCTACATTTTTAAAAAAGCATCATTTCTCAGGAGAAGAAGGGTCAAGATCTGGATAGGGTCAGAAACTCTAACCATGATCAGCATGAATCCTTACATCACTTAACGTCTCACTAGAGTCAATGAGAGAACAAATATAGTTCAGAATGATTTTCACAGCACAAGAAGGTTTTATAATTTACGTTGGACTGAGGAGCTTTTCCTTACAACCCATCATGTGCCGGGAATGCAGGTATTTAATCTGGTGATTTCACTGTGTACCGTGTTCCCTTTGACTTCGACCTGGCCACTCAAAATCCTACCAACCAAACAAAAACTACCCATAAACCCTGAATTATATCGTTCATGTTGAAGATCATGTGGAATTCCTATATAACGGTGGCAGCAGCCGTCGCCCCGCTCTCCCAGGCCCCAATTTCACCACCTCTCTGTGGAGATGCTCAGCGATCAGGAGATCAATAGAGGCCCATCAGCTGAACCAGCCCGTGGAGCCCAAGGGTGACATTTATCCCTGCTCTGCCGAAGCTGAGTCAGCTGGTCCTGCGTACCCGCACTATTCCTGTGTTTCACACAAACTGAATTTAAAATCTGCTCCATCATTCGTCTTTGTCTCTGTTCTCTTTAAATAGACATTGTACAGTGTTTCCGTGTTATTGTTTTCACATGGATCCTGAACTGCATGGGTGATAGTGTGTGTGTGTGTGTGTGTGTGTGTGTGAGTGTGTTGGGGGGGGCTTAGGTGTTCTGCAGTGAGTGACGTGACGTAGCTGAACCTAACTACGAGGTCACAGAGGTAATAGGTCCTTGGCAGCACTCAATGGCTCTGATAGGAAGTTCATATTAAATGTAATTATCCTCTCAAGTTACTTCATTTAGTGGCGTTGGCGTGTTCATAGCGAGATTTACACGGTCATTCCCAGTTACCAGTCTGTTTTAAAACAGCTGGTCGACCACTTTCGTGGTGTCGCTGGGCAAGACACTAATGAGTTACTCTGACGACTCATGTTTTAAATCCATCCAGAGTTACTATAGTTGTATATATGTGTGTGTGTGTGTGTGTGTGTGTGACTGTGAGAAATGCAGAAGATGGTGATCTACAGTACTGTAACTGTCCTAGTAATAATAGTCTTTATTGGGCTAGTTGTAGTGTAGCATTACTGATGGTGTTTGTCCCAGCAGCTGTAACGACAATAACTTTAGAGAAGAGCAGGTACATATCATAGAAACCCAGTAAAACCACTTTTACAGTAGCTGACAACAAAATAAACGTGAGATTTATTTCCTTTTCCTTTTCCTAGTTCTTTTTGTTATGTGACACTACTGATTAGGGAAATCACTTAAAACTGGATCTTTCAGAGCAGCAGATGAACGATCACTGGCAGACCAGAGAATTTCCCTTCTGCTTGTTTGTCATCTCGGGTTTTCACGTAGAACTGTGTGTATTCTACAGTACATACCACCGAGCACCAAAGGCTGCTGTTGGCCATTGATATTCCAACATGTGCGCGTCGGAAGCACTTTGTCCAAACGTGCGACACAGGGGAGACGGTGTCTGACGAGGCATCTCTGAATTTAATTATCTACAGCTGCTTCAGAGCAAATAGAACGATCTGCAGATGTGACAGAGCTTTTCTTGGGCAGCGAATCACATACCTCCACATGCACACTCTGCAGGCGTACTGCATTCACGCTGCACAGCTTCACTCGTGACATGGACACATGACACAAGGACACTTTGGGGGCTTAACCACATTTATCATAATTTTCATGTCGTAGGACACCTTGAAGGGTTTCGGACTTCAGCTTCTGTGTTTCCAGGGATCACGGTGGTTTATAGTCCCGCATCGTCAGGGCACATGTTCTTCCAGTCTAATTAATAACAAGCTCGACGGTGTCCTTCTGTCTCTTCCAGGGGACTGTATTATACCCCACCACCCCCAGAACTTCATCGAGCTTTCTTTTAAACGTTGTGACTTACAGAGTGGAGCAGGAGTTAGTGAGGCGAGATATGTGCCGCGTCCTACATAACAACACGTGTGATTGCGTGCGTAGAGATTGTGCGCCTTCCTCTGGATTCAGATCACTAGTGGCCTCACCACGACGACACAGCGTTGGTCGAGGCTGTCAGGATTGTAGCAGCCAGTCAGGCTTTGCCTCCAGTAATGCTCTCATCCACTTAGTCGTGCATAAAAGGAAATGAAATGGGATATTTATCTTTGTCTGTCGACAAATGTCAGACCGATAAGGCAAAATGCTCTTAATGCTTTGTACAGATCCCTCGTGTTTCTGCGCAGCCATTGACAGTGTCCCTTGCTTTGCGTGTCCTGGAAGTCTATGATTATGTTGGACAATGCTCTCTCAATGTCCCATAAGCCAATTGGGATTCTGCAGCAGATGGGTATTGACACAGCAGCAGAGGAAAAGGGACAGAGTTAGTTTACAGATGCACACCGAACCAAAAAGCATGAAGTTCGTTGGAGCAGAGAAGCAGCCATTCACAGGACGCACGCTGGCTCGACATCTGATGGCGAGCCTGGCGCCGCGTTGGCACCGCACAGCGCCGGAACTTGTAAGAACTATTTCTAAGCACTGTGCCAGCAGCTTAGACGGGGAGGATTATCAAGTGACACTTTTAGCCTCTTAAACGAGCAACAGTTGCAGCCAACATGGTCCAAGAGAGCATGAGACAAAGGATTTCCAGCAAGGATGAATGTGAGAATGAGGACTAAACGAAATGTCAGACAGCGTTTGCATTGTGAGGTTTTATGCATTATTCTCTGTGTTGTTGAGCGGCCGCCGTTCACGCCGTCTTCTCTCCGAGCCACATGGTGAAGGGTGGGGGGGGGCTCACGCAGAGGAAGGAGGAAGAACAGCCGCCGGTGGCTAACTGCTGCTGGACGTTTGTAGTTAAGCGTTTAATCTCTCACGCTTGGAGAATACAAACGATCTTGTAATCGTCCCCGACCTTGACATGAACGGCAAGGTCGCAGGGGAGCTGGGCTATTTTGCATTTCCCACAGATGCTTTGCAGAACAATTAGTAAACTGGAAAAAAAACGAATTGGGTTTGTCTGATGCCCGTCCTCCCCCTTCTCCTCTGCTCCCCCGATGCTCCCCTCTGGGTATTTACCTGGCACAGCCCCAGTTCCAAATCTTTGGTACAAACAATCTTAATTATGATAAATTAGTAGTCCTTGCCTCCAAGTCTGGTCAGTCTGAACTGTTATTTTTACCACTAGTCTAGAGATTACATTAGATTTTTGTAATTAATTAAATAGGTTAAATGAATTAAAATGAAAATGCTGAAGACGACGTCTTGCTTTGTTCAGTTTACACTAAAGTGACTCTAACAGATATTGAAACCTTTATCGCTGAATGAATGGATGAGCTGTTGCGGTGACTGCACAGAGGAACGCACGTTGCCCGCGCACTGACAGCTCCATGTGAGCAGGGGGCTGCTGGTGTAATAATGCGTTTTTTTGTGCGCTCGTGCGCCTGCGTTGGCCTTGAAATCGCCTTTATGTAATTAAGGGACTTTTGTCCTCCAGCTGCAGCGCATTACCTCCGTTATTGAATGCTGAGAGTTGAGATATGATTATGCTTCTGTTTTCAGCACTTTGATTATAAAAGCCCGGCCCCGGCTCTTTAAGTAAAGCCAGCGTGTGTTAGTCAACAGAGGAATAATGGAGCTGACCCTTTCTCAGCATCTTAACAGACCCAAGCCTCAAAAAGCATCAACCCAGTGCCGTTAAGTCCCGTTGGAGTCCATTAGTGTCCCACAGCTGAAAAGCAGTTTTACAAGCAGCAACTTTACTTTGCTGTGCAGACGCTTTTATCCAAAGTGACGTACAGGGAGCTGGTGCTGGGTGTCTGCTCAGGACAGACACACCTGGTGGGGGATGGACTAGGAGCCAGATGGGGTTCGAACCTGCAACCTTCTGCATTGTTAGTTCTGTTATTTTATATTATGTAAAATCAACCTTGGCTTTGAGTTTCATAATGTGGTGGAATGTATTACATCTTCTTTGTAATCTCTCGATTCTGTAGAAAATATTAGAGCTTGTTAACATGAAAGGTTAAAAATGAACAGACACGGACACAATGCTTTTTCTTTTTTAAAGAAGACACTGCTAACAAATCAAACCTCAACAGTTGACTTTGCTTTCAGATCATTTTCCCAAATTAAATTTGAGCAGTCTGTAACGACAGGCAGAGTTTTTTGAGATCTCAATATTCATAACAAAGGAAGAAATCTCTGTCTCAAAATGACATTAACTCTCAAACCGCTTACTCAACATACACTTAACTTTTATTACCTAAGACACACTGAACACCACAAATCACAACACGTTCCAGTTTAGACTGTGGAGTCATGAAAGATCAGCTCAAGGTGGAGCGTTCGGCTGGATCAGCAGCTTTTTGACTCGCTTTAAGTGCAGACAGATTTAATCAACGGGAAGAAGCCAGATGTCTCAGGCAGTGAGTGGCAGTGACGGAGATGCTGGCATGTGCGCTGGTGCATGCGCGTGTGCAGAGCAGGAGCTGGCGCGAGCTGTGACTGCTGAGGAGACGGCCAACCTGTTCACGGGGGCCGCGTGTAGGTACGGCAGGTATTTGTGTCTTTGGGTGTTTGTAGACGGATTTGCATGTGCACGTGCAAACTACTGCTCGGAGGTGTTGATGAGGACACCTGGCTGTTATGTGCGGAGGGACTTGATTTGTAATAAGTAAGAAGGAGTCTCCTTGTTAGCACCGTCTCCTACCTGTGATCAGGACTGAAAGTGAGTTTACGCTTCTGCTATTTCTGGTGCGTGCCGCACAGTTGTTATATGTTTACAATGTTTAATGTTTAGGTCATGACGAATGATGAAACCTTCATTTGTTTTGAAGACAAAGCAGAAAGATTTCTGAAAGGCTTTTGCTGAAATGCCATGAAGACATGTGACTCGACCCTCATCGTCTTTCACATGTGGCCGGTGTGAAGCCAGACTCGTTTTAGTTTTGCTGCACAGCGGTTGGTGACAGGAAGGTGTGGATCCATAGGACAGCCCTGCTAGAGACGACTTTATCACCTTTTAGAGACGTTTGTCCTCACTGACACAGACTAGATGTAATTCTGTTGTTGTTTATGTTTATTGTGCTTTTTTAGTTGTTATTTCTATATTATTTATGCTTGTGGGACTTCTAATTTTTCTATAACGAGAGCGGCTGTATTCATGGCAAACAATTTCCCTCTGGGATTAATAAAGTGTTTTGAATCTTGAATCTTCTATGAAACAGCAAAGACACGTTGCTTTGTGCAGCTTCAGCTGATCCCTATCTCGCTCCTGACTCCTGTTTCATAAGGAGCTGGGGAGACGCATGCAAAGTGTGGATGTTCTTATGATGAGTTTTACTTCACATCTTTTCTCCCCGTCCTTCAGCTCTCTCCGACGCAGACCAGAGCGCCTGCCGGAGGACCTACTGTGGACGAGGCAGGCAGTGTGTGCTGATGGCAGAAACCGGACGCGCCGAGTGCGTTTGCCAGGAGAAGTGTCGGCCTTCCTTCGTGCCGGTGTGCGGCTCAGACGGACGGTTTTACGAGAACCACTGCGAGGTTTACCGCACTGCCTGTTTGGAGAGGAGACGGATCTATGTGGTGCACAGCAAGGACTGCTTCTTCAAAGGTTGGTCTGCTGCACTCGGGATAATTATAGTGGATGAATGAAGTTATTAGTGCAGATGGTTGTCAAACTTTATGGGACAGTGCTGCTTTTGGCTTTTCCTGGCATCGCTCCACGTGTGTTTATTTTATGTTTTCTTGTGCTGTTAGCTAAGAATAAAAAAGCCACGATCCATCTTTCATTTTTCCCATCTGCCATGGCTACGCTGTGTTTCAGCAACAATAGTCTCTTTGTCTGTTTTTGGCAAACAAACGTTAATTGCGCTGCTGTCTGAAAATGATTTGTTGACATGACATGTAGTGTGTTTCCAGAATGTTCTATTATTCCTGGTTAATTAGGCTTTGGGTTTGTCTGCTGAAGCTGAAGTTGTGACATTGGTTTTGCTGATGCGGGTGCTGAACGCTGCCCCCTCCACGTTGCCCCTGTGCCTGTGCGGGATCCCTCCCCGTGCTCGCACAGACCGAACACATGCACAGTAGTTGTGACTTGTCTCCGTGTGTCTGCCCCGTTATGACTCACTTCTCCAGCACGCGCCTCATCTTCATACTTTGACACATACGTAAACATACTGCTTTTGATGTTGCATATCTGTCTGATGTGTATAGATATGGTTTTGTCCATGAGCAGGACATCTTCTTTCCTCTTATGTGTCCGAGCATCTGTTGCTTTTGGGGTATTTCCTGCCCACACACCTGAGATCAGGCTTCTTTTGGGATGCACTTAAACTATCTGCATATTTGATATCCTGAAATGAAATCTATTTGCACTTAATTACTGGATTAGAAACAAACCAGTAAATGTGTTTCTGCTGCAGCATGAACACGGCGTGTTCGTCCTTGATGTCTGCCTGCATCACTGATGGTACAGGTTTGATGTTTTTTGTGAGTGAAATTTGCCCCTAGATGACGATCTGATACCCGTGGGGCTCAGTTTGAAGATATTTGGGGCGTGTGGCTTGATGTCACAGTGACAGACGTCTGAAACCATCGTCTGTTGACGCGTTGCCATCCGTCAGGCTCTGGTCACGAGCATCAGTCGCCGTGGAAAGCATGCTGTTTCTGTCATCTATTCAAATCAGCTGAATGAATGAGGTTATTTGAAGTTTGGCCCTGAAGCCTGCGGCTCAGGGTCAGGAGTGTTTGAAACTATCAGACGCCGTTCTCCTCTCTGCTGTGTACTCTGAAGCTGTGATCGTGCTTCTCACAGCTCGAGTCAACACGCTCACCGAGCAGTTGGTCCGTAGCACGATGTAAACCAGCCATAGTGTCCTAGAAATGTATTTAACTAATCACATAGTGTTACAGGAGATCTGCTGGTATGAATCCATCCAAGACTGTCATAAATCATTCCTATTTTACTCCCTGACCATTAAGTGGCTTTTGCTCCTCTTCAAATATTACAACTAAATCTTTTTACAGTCTCAGAGAAGGTAAAAACTATTGTTATGTAGAGGGCATGATTCCATTTCACGCACAGAAACACGGACGCGTGCGTCCTCACACAGACAGACGCGGCGTACAGCGCGGTCGCTCGTATCCCATTAGAGAAGGATTCCTGGCAGACACCACCGTGCATGTATAATCCACATTAGGGATGTTCCGTCAGTGCATTAGGCTTCAACTCAAGATGTCTGAATGCAGCCCAGCAGGAGATGGAAAATGTTGGAAATCTGTCAAGCGTCACGGGAATTGCGTGTGTGTTTTTCTAATTATTCCACCTGCCAGACAGACAGACAGACAGATCTCGTACAGTGTTTCCACAGTCATTAATCCCAATGATCATTTATTGGTAAAGACGGCAGAGGAGCGGGAGAGTCGCTGTGCTGGTTCTCCCTGCAGATCCAAGCCTCGCTTTGTCCTTGTCCAGGTCAGTTCGCCTGCTTCCTCAAACGTTTCTGTGCTTTTTAAATATCACTGTACAGACACTTTTATTTGTGGTTTAATCGTACCGCTGAATAAACTCATACACTCTGTAAGTGTGTGAGAACATTTCTCCTGACGCTTCACACACAAAGGTCGTGTTTGGGTTCGTTCATATCACTCTTAGCTGACACGTCGCTGGTTCACTCACTCACACTTTGACCCCATGTTGGGAGTTTTAAGCTCGGAGAGAAAAGGCTGTGCCATCGTGTGTAGTTTGCTTAAGTTCGTCGCTCCTCTCTCAACACTCTTCTCCTGTGGTTGTATATATCTATATATATTGTGTGCCGCTGTCGGAACACACGTTGTTTTTATCCGTTGTAGAGAAGAAGTTTACTTTTTTCAAGGAGAGAGGGCCCTCGTCTGGTTTTAGGTTTTTAATTAAAATTTCATTTTATTTTTACTTCCTCAGGCGATGTGGAGAAACAGGTGAGAGAGAGCGTTCGATGGTTAAAGCTGCTTCTCAGACCTGTTCAGACAAACGCTGTTGAACAGGTGAAGGAAGGAATCCGCCACTCAGCTGTTTGTGGGAACCCAGAGATTCTCTTTGAAGGAGGTTGTAGCGGATAGAGCTGCTGTATTTTAGTGTTTGGGGTGAAAAGGATGAATATAAACCTCTGGCTGTGGCTCTTTGTTCCGCCCTGTCATTGAATTTTTTGTGTTTACACTCAGCTGGAACTTAAGCACATTGAAATATGATTAAAATGACAATGCGAGAAGAAGAAACACAACACGCGAGATGCCGTATTCACAGGGAAATGGGTGACAC
This sequence comes from Microctenopoma steveboyesi, assembly GCA_032359275.1. Taxonomy (NCBI): domain Eukaryota; kingdom Metazoa; phylum Chordata; class Actinopteri; order Anabantiformes; family Anabantidae; genus Microctenopoma; species Microctenopoma steveboyesi. Next base: position 16,407,630 of record JAUMHF010000006.1, on the reverse strand, counting down.
AGTGGTTTAAGACCCACCAAAACAGGATTAGTGAGTTCGCATTCTTTTTCTTACAGTAGTTTTCACTTTGATCCAACTCTCCTCAAAGTCTCTGAACGTCTAAAGTCACGATGTCGTCTCAAGAAGGGGTAATTGATAAACAGCTTCAAAGTTAAGTTGTTTGACCCCGAATCGCTGCAGAAGGCGTGTTGGCAATAAAGAAGACTGATAGGCCAGCAGCACTCAAACCTAATAACCCATTTAGATTATAATTGCCAAAAGCTATAAAATGGGTTTTCCTTGAGGATGTTGCTTCTTTTTTTTTTCTTTGCCCCCATGTGAAAAATGACATCGCGTCCCTCAAAAAGACTGACGCCGTAAAAATTCCTTTTTAATAGAGATGCAGTGCCAGCCACTGACAGATTGCTCAGACAGAACTGTACACGTGTCAGATGTCTGTATCATCCTGACAACTCCAAACCTGTGATGGTGCGAGCCGGCGCGGTGAAATTAGACCCTCTTTTCAATAGCGTTTAGCGTTCGTGACAACATTGCAAAACAATGCACAACTGTGTTTGCTGCCAATACTGGAAGCGGCGTGAAGCGGCCGTGTGTGGGGGGGGGGGTGTCGTCTTTACTTCACCACATGCAGAAACCCGCGTTGTCTCTTACAATTTGTCTAATGTGGCGAGTCTCTTCACAGAAAGTTCTCATCCATCTACGGCCGTTTGAGAAAGAAGAAACAGTTCATTAATCGCTTTCATGTTCCTGATGAGGAGGAAGCTCCCACTGAAGTGGAGGCAGTTCAAAGGGCCATCTGGTTCCCCCAGCGGTGCGGCACTCGGCAGGGGAGACTTTCCTGCATCCTGCGATGACCATTTCATTAAGGACAGATATTGTGCTGCTGTGTCTTCGTTCTGATGCCGTCGACCACCGGATCAAACATGTGCTGCGCTACCAGACAGAAATTAGCTACGGGTTTGCTCCGACAGTGAGACAGGTGGGATTACATGGGGTTGTGAAGAGTCTCAACGAGTCATGGATGAGTCACTGTGTCTTAACCTGAACAAATCTAACGCAGGAATCAGACGGGAGCGTACTGCAGAGAAACACCACATTTAAACATAGGGGCTCCCCCCCCCTCTCTCTGCATTTCTGTGTTTCTAACTTGTGCCCCCTCGTGGGTGTCATTCTGACCTGTCCAGACATTTCCACTAATACAGTAGTACTTCTTTCTTTCTGAGGTTGTGGATCTCTTTTTATTCCCCCCTCTCTTAAGCCATCCATCATCTGTCCAGGTTTGCCTTCGTTTGAGAACCGCCTCAGTCATTTTGATTACTCTTTATCACCCTGGCTCATTCGAAGGCAGATGTGCTTATTGCATTAGCCATCATAGCCGTCCTCCCCGTTGTTTCTCCTCCCCCTGCAGCCCGCTGCATCACTGTGCCGTCCATCTTGCTGCTCGCTAACCCCTCCTTCTCCTGTGTCTGAGGCCATTAACTCAGTCACGGAAGCAAACGGGAGCATCGACATCAATGTGTGCGCCGGTCCTGCAGCTCGCAGTCTCGCTCAGAGGCAGCAGAATGTCTTTTAAGGTAAAAACGCTAAAATAAAAAGGTTGTGTTTGGTCATATGTGTTTGTTTTTCTTGTGACTTCCTTATTTTAGCCTGAGCGGCAGTAAGCGTGTCCTATGTGCTGGACCACGGCATCAATGACCAGATTGAAGTGAGCAGATAATCAATTGTCTTTTTCACAGTGACGTCAGATAGTAAACAGAGCATTGCATTCTGGGATTGGCTGGGGGGTCGCGCCTGTAAAATGACTGGAGGTTGATTTTACCGACACTTTCACCAGCAGTTTTGCCCCGTCCTGTCAATCCCAGAATGCAATGCACCGCCTGATGTTATTGTGAAATAGGACAATTTATGTAAAATGAAGCTAATTTGTTAGTCTGCGACACCATGACACGTTTTAGAGATGTCGACCATTAAACCAAACGCTTTCAGCAGGGCTGTAAAGCTGTGCAGGTCACATTACGCGGTTAATATGGACTAGAACCAGCCTCCGCTTCCAGGTGAGACGCGTCTCCACACACTTCCAGCACACACCTAACGCCCTCCAGGCCTCCCCTGACAGCTCTTTATTTGTTACAGTGGGCTTATTAACGAGTGGTCCAGCCATCCCCATCTTTCTTCCCCCAACACCTCTCTCCCGATCACGTGGGCCTTACCTCATTATGTTGATTCCCTCCCCACAGATTCATTACGGTGGAAGTATTTTCTGTATGAAATGGATGCCCTGTCCCAGATAGAGATGTCCCCTGGTCCGACTCTGGTCCCCTGCCTCATAAACATCAGTCTCTCCTATGAAAATAGAAAGCTCTCTTTGGCCGTGCACATCCCCCGCTGTTGTGGTAGTGGGACATTGTCAAGGATACTGCACCAAAGCACCGTCTAGAGCAGGCGCACGGAGTCCGACCGCAACTGGTTAGTTATTTAGGCATAATGGGCATTATTGTTTTATGTGTGAAAAAAAACATCTCAATTAGATTTTCTACACTATGATGTTTGGGTTTTCATAGAAAGATTTTGAGTTCATACATTATTTTCTTTGAACACTAAAACATGGAGACAAAGAGAAGTAAATTAGTTTCACTTGCTGATAGCAGCAAATTAAAAACAAGAAATTAAATGTGACCTGAATGTTTAAACCTTGATTTATAGTTTGCACATCAGCTACACGCAGGAAATATTTCCACCATGGTTTCTAACAGGATTTTATTGTGTAAGAAATAAAAGGGAAAAGCTGGTCTTGGTTGGCGCTGGAGGGGACACAGACCATCTTATCCTCTTTTCCCTATTACCTCTGTGCATCGAGGTTTCTGTAGTAGTTTGGTTCTTGAGGCAGAGACACTATGCTGACAGCCAGCTGTCACTGAGCGTCTTTAGATGCTGTGACATTCGTGGCTCTAGTAGTTTCTGCTGTGACGCGTGAAAGAGCCCAGTCTGACTGAAATCCACTGATTTAACTTTATACACCTCCTTACAGCTTTTTTCTCCTCCACAAGGAGATGAGAACATGGTAGCATGTCAGTCCAAAGCAAAATAACTTTACATTTAATATTTGATTTAACAAATATAGGAACTTTTATTTAGTTCAGTCCTGATCCAACATCCCATCACAGCCAAGCCATTTTCCTCAGCACTCTCCTTGTTGTTTAGTTTTTTTTATTCCTCCGCCTGCTAATATAGACGGACTGTTCATCATTTTCTCTGTCTGCGTGCGCACACACACACACTCACATGAATGAAGACACACTACTTCTGTCACAACAAAAGCAAAATAATCTCTTCTGAAAGAGAGTGTTTATTCATGCCTAAGAGATTTTGACACGCTTGTCACAACTCTGGCATTGCCTATCACTTTGCCTTTTCAGCGCTGAGCTGTACTCCGATGTACCACAACGGCCCTCCTGGTTCGGCTGTGCAGCTTTAGCTTTCGGCGCATGTTGCCCAGCTGGGCACATGCGTGCAGCTTTGCTAATAATTGAAATGTGAGATAGGAGTGTATAAATCGAAAGCGCGGTGCTGTTTGGGATTTGATCTGTATTTCTCTGAAGCACACACACACACACTTGCTTTAGCGTTGATATAATTACAGGATCCCTGATGTTGACTGTGTTCGGGGGGGAAGCCATCTTGGCATTCTGTCTGGTTGAGTTAACAGGTGGCACTGCATAATTTTGGTATTGTGGCTATTCAATTACATATTCTGCTCGTATTGCTGTTCATAATACCACTTTTTAAAAGCTGCTGGCAAATGATTGTGAGCAACTGAGAAATGAGAAAGTGACAAATGAAACATTTGGCCCATGTCCTTCGTTTCCCGATTCTTTTTTCATCAGTTTGATGGCTGCGTAAAAGGGGGAATGTAAATGGATGCCAGTGCTTTTGGACCCAACTTTGAAAACTCGGCTTGGCAAATGTTTTTGTCGAAGCAGGCAACCAATTACTAAAAAGTGAGATTATTCCCATCGCTCACCGCAATCGCGTTTCAGACACCGACTCGTGCATTTGCTTTCTACTCTTGCTTAGCAGTGAACTGCCTCCTACACAGGATGCAAATGCGTTGCTCTCTCCGTCTCCATGCAGATCTATTTCTCTCCCCCTGCATCCCTATTTCACCCCCACCCCGATGGACCACTTTCCTCGCCACTATCTTTCACCCTCATTTCTCTGTCGCCGTGCCCCCAATATGGTGCAGATGGGGATTTGAGTGACTCTGTCAAGCTTCTCTCTACATTCCCCAGTCTGTGTTAAATTGGTTCAGAGCTTAAGTGGAGTGTGAGCTTGGAAAAATAAATAAATAAAAATACAATCGTCACCTCGAGGCAAAGTGACCCTGGATGGAAGAAAAACATACCATATGTGTCTGACAGCCACACATTCTGGGTCCGTCTCCACTACTCATCCACTACAGAATGTTTGCTCTTAAATAGTATTATTCTACCAGTGATGGTCAGTGTGTAACTGTGCATGTGGTGTCCTCCTGTACCTTGGATCTTGACCTTGGTGCATTGCATTATGAGTTGCATACACACGCTGCAGTAGACTCCGGAACCCAGTTCTAGCCTTGAGACTCATCTCACACAATCTAATCTAATGTAAAAATGATAATGAAGACTAAGAAGACGATGTGGTGTGGCTCACCTGGTTCAGTGGTATCCAAATGAATAGGCTGAAGTAGAAATGGGAGCAGGCACATTGATGTGTAGCGCTATGCATTACATTACAGTAGTTCTGTGCTGAGCATTTAAAAGTTTTTAATAATGCCCGGGCCAAAAATGAATTATCATTTGGGAAAAATGCCAGAAACGCTCTAGTTGCTCTTTGAGATGGACATTTAACAAAACCACTCTGAGCCAAGATTGTCCAGGAAAAACTATAATAATAAGATTATAATATTTAAAAAGAATGCCATATGATCAGCACATTAATTTTATAATATCAGATGGATTTTAGGCAGGTTACAGCTTTAGTACAGCACTTTGTAGTGATTGGATAATTCTGCTTGCAGTACTGGAGTCAGTTCCTAATGCACGCCATGAAACATTTACTTTTATGTCTTTGTGCTGGGGCGCAGGTTATCACACAGGAACCAGAGCTAAATAATACTCAATCACTGTTTCCTAGCTCAGCTCAGCAGCCACATCTTCAGGTTCCACCTCACTGTTTCCTCCTGATCTTGCTGGGAATAGATACCTGAACACCACCTTCCCTGTCCTGTGTAATATGAGCTGTCAGATTATACGTTTCCACTCTGCCAGCCTGACAGTTTGACCAGAGGGCAAAGAATGAGCCCGACGTGTGCAGCACTCTGTGCTGTAGCAGCTGATTTGCTCGTCTCTGACTGAATGACGGCCCAGCCACTCACACAGCCCTCTGTTTGACCAGGGCACAGGAGCTCCTTAAACTTTAAACACCACTGCATCGGCAAAGAATGTTAGGTTCCAAAATGTCTCGTCTCTGTCTTGCTTCTCAACTTTTGACAATGAGAATTTCCCCCCCGTTCTGCCGGCTGCCATGAGCTCAAAGGTGTGATGCATTTACTGGTTGTTCGTAACCTCTTCCCTCTGTGTAGGAGGGGGACGTATTGACACGTCACGTGTAATGAGGGTGTCTCTATTAATCATCTTTGCTCTAATATGTTGTCCATGTGCATTCTGTGACCACGTTAGTGCTTATTATAGGTGATCCTGAGGAAAGAAACGGAGTTTAGACCAGCGGTGTGGTGGTCACACTAAATTCTCTTTTTCCCTGAGCAAGCATTTTCCTTTTTCCACCTATTTCACGGCCATTTCGTACCATCAACATGAAACTACTATAGCTCCGGTATATTGAATGACACTGTGCCCTTGGGGCTCATTATTAGCGAGTACGGCGTCTCTTTAGCGCAGGAGCCATTTGCATCATTGAATCATTGTTCCACCATCAGTCGCTGACGATGTAGAGAGCTCTAATACTAAAACCCAAAGGGAGTTACAACCTCGATATCAGCCTTGGGGAAGTCATCAGTCCGTGTTATTGTTTTCAGGCTCTTCCCACGTGATTTCCTCAGAGAACGGGGGAATGGTAGATGGATGCTGCTGACCTTTTTGTTTTCATGCCTACGTTACAGGTGCCACTGATGCAGGCGCTGGCAGCTTTCTCGTGAGGTGAGACGAGGCTCCATCTGGTTGTAGTCGATGCTGCTCCTGTGCCCGCTGGCACGAGTTAAAGAGACGCTGTTTAATCTGCTCCTGTAATTAGGCATTTACTTTGTAATTAAGCAGTTGTTTGTACCCGGAGGCCGAGTTGTATTGTCTTCAAGTGTTGCTTACAGTATTTCATTAAGGTTTTATATCTTATGCCTTAAAATGTTGAGAAAAAAAGGAAGTAAATAAGAATTCTGCAGTCCCGAGCACACTCCATCGCACTCTGCCACTCGCTACCCAACCCCAACTCTGATGTATGAAGCACAGTAAGCTAGAAACCTAACCTTACCCGACATGTAACTACATCATCGTTGGGAGGCAGAATCAACAAGCTAGCAAAGCTGCAACTTTCCAGTGCGTTTCCGTTTGATGCTTTATGACATTTCCTTATGTCGTTGTTCTAAATACCGTTAATCTGGCTGATTTGCTTGTTTAATGAATTCCAGCCCGTGTCTATCACATATCTACGAGAACTTATTGCACATACCAAATCCACTACCTCTCCAAC
>JAUMHF010000006.1:16362126-16400789 GCA_032359275.1 Microctenopoma steveboyesi | reverse complement strand
CAACCTACCTCTTAGAACTTTTAGGCCCCTATACCAACGCTAGAAACCTAAGGTCAACTAATAAGCTGCTTTTAACATTTTCCCCAACAAATCGAATCAGAAAGGGCGACTGAGCTTTTGCTGTAGCAGCTCCCAAACTATGGAACAACCTCCCTTTTTTAGTCAAGAGCTCGGGTTCCCTAGATATTTTTAAGGTCAAACTTAAAACGTACCTATTTTCAATTGCGTTTGGGTGTCCTAAGTTAAAACTTTTATTATTATTATTCTTGTTAAATAACTTATTTTATTTAACCTTTTTATTTATTGCTGTTTTGTAATTTTTATGTGATCTGCTTTTATCTTTTGTAAAACTGTTCAGCACTCTGGTCGACCTCGGTTGTTTTTAAATGTGCTATATAAATAAATTTGATTAGATTGATTTGATTTGATTTAGAATAGCGCATATGCGATGTGCAGCAACACATACCATGAATTTTCTGATCAAGTAATGAAATAAGTATATATATATATATATATATATATATATAGAGAGAGAGAGAGAGAGAGATATATAGATAGATATATAGATATATAGATCATTTATATTATGTTACTTAGAAATTATGTGTGAATTCATTTTGGTATTTGCTAATTAAAGAAATTAGCTGTTTATCTAAATTCTTATTAGTGTTGTACAACTTGTTTTAAGAATATTTGCTAAAATATTAAAACTACAGAATATTTTCAGATAAATCACTGGTGGGTTAATAAAGTATGAGCTGGCAATATATTATTACTACGTTTTTTTGCAAGTCTACTTGTGTATAAAAGGCATCATTAAATTTCTCATTGCATCTTTGAATCCCCACATTTCCTCCCGGCTCTTGTTATGTCGTGTCATGTAGCTCAACTGAACAACAACTGAATAGCAGGTGAGGTTGTTTAATAAAATAATACCACTCCTGCCATATAAGGTGCTGTTCTGTTGAAGGCCTGCTTCAGACTCCACTTCTCGTACATGCTTTGTGTAACATCAGAGATTTATTTTGTGGGGGAGTGAAGCGTGATCTCTGGTCTCGCTCGTTATCATGCAAAACAGCTGCGTTCTTCAAGTTCAGTGCGCAGCGATGTGAGATCTTTTCAGTGAAGGATACTGTTTCGTATGAATTAGTCACTCACTTCGAGTGAATTACTTACAACTGGGTGGAAAACAGAGTTGCTTATTACTCAATCTACTAATGCTCGGATTGATGCGCTTCCCTTTCTCACTCATCTGCATTTATTTTCTATATTTTAAGCATTTGTTTGAGCAAACGATTAGAGGCTTTGTGTCTTACTAAAAGGCCACTTTATTGAGCATTTGTCTGCTCGGCTGGTCGAACCCGTGACCTTATGGGGACAAATGACTCATTAATCATTACAGAACTACCGCTGTTCACTGCAGAAGTGTTTCATCGCCAGCAGACTCCCAGTTAACGCTCATCTGTATGCTTGTGTGCGTGGCTGGGTGTAATTAATAGCTAAACTGCTAATTGGCATCGTTGAACATGTGGCCTATTCTAGCACAAGAGGAGTTGTAATCTCCAGTGTTAATGAGGATTGTTTGTGATGTTCATGTTAAGTCATCTCAGGAACATCTGATGCAGAATGTCGAGCTGCATGTTCACACAGGTCCTGCTTCACCTACTTTACATAACTTATTATTATTCATACTTTATACATGTTAATAGCAGTGGGTTAGGAAGCGGGGCTCCCTCCTGCACTGACATGTGATAGAAACTCTAATTCACCTTTTTATTATTAAAAATACACAGCACTTCCTGAAACCTACAATATATTTATTTACTCTATGAAACCTCTTCCTCCTCCTGGTCTCAAACAATGACGCCGACTCCTCCGGCATATGATAACGCAAACACTTGTGAGACAGTTGAGATCTGAATTCCACTCTATGGGAGCACTTGAGGTGTTTTTAATGGTCCTCTTATCGAGTTACGTGTAGCCGTATCCATCGTGGCCAGAGCTGGTGTCTCATACCTTATCTGCCCAACACACATGCTACTCTCCTCAGCGTCTGTTTACTCCTCACATACTCAGGCAGAAAGGACAATAATTGAAATCTTGAGTGGCAGGTCACTTTCATAGTAAACAAACGCTGCATCCTTTAGCTTCAGTAATTGCTTTTGAAGAGCGGCTACATCACTTGTCTGTGACAACTGAAAACACAGCCCCCCCCCACCCCCCCACCCTTCAAAAGGCCTGCACAAACACACACAGTGAACATACATGGAGAAATAATATCCAAGCGCTGTTTGTTTCTGCAGGCTGGTTTGCAGTGGAGCGCTGCAGTAGTGGTCGGCCTGGGGGCTTCGGTGACTCGTTCTTCCACGACTGACACACACACACTAGGGTGTAGCCCCCGAAGCTCACTGAGTGACTTCCGTCTTTGCCTTTTTAAAAAAAATAAAGCTCATAACAGAACAATGGAGCAACCGTCCCTGCAGCTACGCCCAGGTCCGTCTCTGCCTCCTCTCTCCTGTGTCCCTCGAGTATCCGCCTAGCTCTTCATGCCTTCCTCCCTTTCTCTCCTTTCTCCTCCTCTCTTCTTCACTATTCTCTCCGTCTGTCCTCGTCTAGTTATTCACTCATCCCCTTCACTCCCGGAGGCCCCATCCTGCTGGTCAATGCTCGTCTCTTTTCTCTACTTCTCTCCTCCGTCCTCATTTAGAAAAACCTTGCTGTCCTGGGTCTTGGTAACAAATCGCTAGCAGTCCAACCTGGTGAAATGCCAACAACTTGTTTCTTCTACTTGTTGTTATGGGCCTCTCTTCCCGCTGATCCATTTTATACAAGATTCAGTCCACTTATTCAGCAAAAATGAATTCCTTGCGACACCCACTGAGGCTGTTTCAGCCTTCAGAGCAGCTCTGTCTCAGAGAAATGTGTGTATTACTAAAACTTAAATCTGCCTCAGGAAACCTGTCTGCTTTTGCATTCGTTCTCTTCTTTAGGTTTTCTCCTCTACCTTCTCTTCCTTTAGTTTCCTTGCTTTTAATCATCCGTTTTGCAGCTGTATCCCTTCATGATTCTTCCACCTTCCTGACTTAATTGTTCTTTCTCTCATCAACCTCTCCCTTCTCCTGACGCCCTGGAGGTGAACTCACTCTTGTCTGTCAGTGCGTTGAGTGGTCCCTCTTTTCCCTGTGTCCCGACTCTGCTTATTATCACTGTGCCTCAGTTACATCCTAATCAGTCATCCGACACGCCCGCAGTAATCTGTCTCACGAGCTTTGTGACAGTGATTCAGGCCACCGCGTTGCATTCTCAGCTGACACAAACGTATAAAACCTCCTTTTGTGTCGACTTATTTGAACCGAGCTTACCTGCAAACATGTAGAATCAGCCAAAGGCATAAGAAAACTTAGACTTTTGTTTAACTTTACTGTGGCTGGGTTAAAGGCGACAGTGTTTTAAGGCGGCACGTCGCTCTAAATGACTCAGCTAATGGCTTCAGTAATTGTCTTCGGCCTTGAATAATCAGGGGCCGCTATATTGTAGCATTAGCTTCTAACTTTAGCTTTATTTTTGGTCGATTGTTCTTTTTCGGTAACTTTTAATTCATTTTTTTAGAAAGCCTTTTTTTTAAGTAGTTCATGTAGCTAGTTAGCTTCATTTTGGTTCTGTCTCTGGTTGTGAATTAATGTAGCTTTTGTCCACTCTCCTAGTGTTTAACTTGAAACTGCATTTAGCATTTTTCAGTTGGCTGCGCTCTTATCTGAACCATACACAGCATTAAATGCTTATCTTGGATGCAGTCAGTGGGGGAGATGTGCCTCTGACTGCACAAGATGCGTAATTACTCTAACAGGTGCTTGCCACTGAGTCTGGATTGATGCTTCAAGAGCACTCAATTAATTGAAGCCCATTATCAATAACAGACTGTGAATCATCCCTTAGATGTTCTCTGATTTAATTTGGCGACAAACAAGGATCAACAGTGTTAATTAGAGATTTACAACTAGGTTGGTGCATCAGAAATAAACGTAAGCAGCTGGTATGATTAATTTATCACACACAAAATGACGACCCCATAGGCTTTTACTCACTCGCTAGTCCGTAACTGAGGCTTAAATGAGCAATTTATATCATATAAACAGGTAACATATTTCATGCTTCCCTAAAGGGAAGCACACACATTAAAGACATGCGTAGGAATCAGCAGCTATGAAGAAAAATGAGGTGATAATCCTGAAGGTAATTACACGTATGCACCGACCTTGTGTAGCATGCGTTAGCAGGAAACTGATTGGGGGCGTCTGTTTGTGCACACTGACAGCAGCAGAAACAGACTTTCATACACATCTACCTATCACTTCATGCACACACGCGCACACATACGCACATTTTTCTAATGCCATTACCTCTGCAGACATTTATAGACCCAGTTAATCTAACAGCGCGAGCGGCGCACCATTCCATATATTTGTGTTTAATTCCAATTAAACCTGATCTGTGGACAAACTGATTTTCTAAACCAATTACTCTTGAAGGTGATACAATTCAGAACTAACCTTTGAGCAACCTTTCTTCCCCTGAATTTTCTAAGCACAATAGAACGCTTGTAAACGAGTCTCCCGGTAAGCTTAGCCATGCGGCAACGTGGTTGCTTCGCATGTGTGGGACGTACAGCTCTGCCTCATAGTCTTTCTCACACTGAACAGGTAGTAGAAGTTAAACCGAGCCCCCTCCAGGCTCCGAATCAGTAATCTCTCCATGTGAAACAGTGCGCACAGTGGATACAGCTTTTCCTGCACTTATATTTACTTTATCAGAGCAGGACGGGAACAATAAACCGCTCGTGGCATGAGTATTCTATAGTTGTATAGATTTAACTGGATTATTGTGGTATATTTATTCCATAACCTTCACAGTCCCATCTTAAGGTCAGTAGATGCAGTTTGATGAGGTGTACTGTAACAACACATAGAACATAAGTGAAACGGAGAACTGCAATAAAAGATGATGTTGAAATTGCACCAGTATCTGGTGCTTTAAAAGCATCTGTGTCTGTATTAAAGATGGATTTTTCTGTGATTGTGACCTTGGAATCTCCCTAAAAATATCGGTCCGCTAACCCATCCCCGTATATGGTCTGTGGAGCCTTTTTAACTCCTTATCTTTGATCAGTCAAGCCAAGAGCGTCCTAAAATCCTGCCTTTGACTGCCGTCCGACCCCCTTCCAGGCAAGCCCTGCCTCATGGTGCGGCTCCCCTGCTGGTGTGAACCATAGATCTGCTGACTGGCAGATTTTATAGGATAAAAGTGGATATCAATGTGCACATGAGTCTTGACGTGTGTTTTTCAAACCAGCGCTACCGTATATTCCCTTATTTTCCCTCCTGTCGGCGACATTGCGGTTTGTGAGTGTTTGTCCATATTATCATATATTATGATAATATGGACAAACACTATACATTATCATACATTTTTGTCCACTCATCGTAGACAGACTAATAATATGCACATACTTGAAAACAGGTTTTGTACAATACGGGTTGAAAATGGATGCCCTTTGGGCAGAAATGTGCTGTATTCAAACTTTAATTGAATTATAGATACAGTGTAGAGTAAAGGAGTGAAAGAGCTCTTTAGCAACTACACAACCTCAACCTGTAAAAAATATGCATTGAACAACGTTATTTAAAGTAACTTCTACTGAATAACATAACAGTGTAATGGATTCATGAACAGTGCTAACTCTGGGTGCTAATCAGTAACAGCTGTTGCTTTGTAGAAATATACTTGTAAATAGTAATTAGTGTGAAAAATACATTAGGGACTCAATTGGTTTAATATTTAGTTAAACAGTAAGAAAATATATTTACTGTTGTTTGGACACATGTACATTTATTTTTTTTACTTACACTTGAAATCATGATTTCATAGCATAATAACCTCTGAACCCCTAAGCCTAATATGAGCACACTAACCCATCCCACATTATACTATAGTAATCATATCATAACCTGTTTACATTCAGCACTTTCTAAATATGCGACATGTCTAAATGCGTTTTCACATTTCTTTACTCCTCCGTTACCCACCCCAGAGCTTCAATCACTTCAAGGCCTCCGAAATGGAAAATCACTGTATTAAAAACATTGCATTTAAAATGCTGATTTATCAAGGTCACAATATGAAGAGACGGATGGAATAAAAAAAAGGAAAGAGCAATAGACTGTAAACCGAGTAGGACAGTCCAGAGGCGTCTGGTGCATTTACCAGTGACAATTAGTTGAGTTGTATTTAACCTCTGCAATGAAACCATTTCTTGAGGCAATAAAAACAAGGAATAGAAATTGTCAGTATGTGAAATTAACCTGTATGTGTTTTAGTTTTCATCCACTGAAGGTTAACAATCAGTGTCGAGTACAGAAAACACTCTCTGTTCTATATATCTCCAGGTTTCTTTAATCGTATGTTCTGGAAAAGAAACTCTGTAGTCAGACAAAAAAAATCAATACTATAGAAAATATTTTGGGTCCAACGTCTTAGAGCTCCCGTTACTGCTCCTTAAAGAGAATAACCTCTCACCATCACCATGCTGGGCTCTTATATCTGTTTGTCCTCTGCCGGAGAGGGCAACTCAGGAGTCCCATTGCAGAACGGGATGTGACCTACTCCACAAAAGCCCTCCGCGCCCCATGTGGAGCCCTGCTCCACACAGGAAACCTATGAGAAAACAGTGACCTCGGGTCTCACAGCATGAAGGGACAGTCTTCGAAGACGTACAATGAAAAGTCTCCGGACGATCCTAATCTCGTTGTGACTTTTCTGTGTGGTCCTTTCCTTATCGCTGCTTTTTTTTAATTTGTGGTGGTGGCCAGCTGTAGGGGGGTTAGTTAACCTGAGTTTATATTGTAATATATTGCTATACATTGCAATAGAACACATAGATTTAATGCACTGTAGCTCTGCACGCAGCAGAAGAAGATTTAATACTGATCGTATGGTTTGGTTTGAATTTACACATTAGACACCTGCTGATTATGGACACTTCCTTTTTTAAAGACCTGAGATCTTGTCTCACATGATACTGTATGAACAGTGTAACTGGAAATGACTTAACTATAGAGAAGACATTTTGGTTTTTCATTTTATATAAATGTTTAGATATTTGCACGTCTTGTAAACATAATGTTTGCAGTGCACAAATCTTCTTTCTTACGTGAAAAGGCTAAATCTCATAAGGCAACGAAGAAGCATGGAAATCAGTGTGACTGCAGAATGTACAAATTCCAGCTGCGTGCGATTGTTCTCAGCCAAAAACCATGCTGCTTGTCCACCCAGTGGAAAAGATTACCTAGTTGCCCTGCTGTGGAGGAAATGAATGGACTTGACTGGATCGCAGCGAGCTGTGGGTTTAGTCAGGTTCTGTGCCGCGCTGTCTCCTCGCTGCTTGGCGGCGTGTTTGCATATCTGTCCACACCTGTGCACGTGGGCTGGTCCGCCGGTACAGTAGGCACAGCAGTCCCGTGTGCTCATTACAGCGGCTGATGAATGGATTTCCACTTGGGTGCGAGAGGAGGTAGTGGCGGTTTTCGCCTGAGGACGTTCCTTCCCCAGGAGCAGGTGGGACTGCAGGACTCAGCCTCTCAGAGCGCTGAACACTTCCCCAGGTAGCTGATGATGGGCTCCGACTAGGCAAACACTGTTCATCATGATACACCCACCGGCAAGCTTACAGAGCACTGGAACAATATTTGAAAAGAGACGGTCTTTGCTTGAGTAGCTGCGTGCTGGTATGTGATGCACCAGCTTAGTTTTACATTTCTCTTTGTGACTCCCTGTTGAACGAGTTACGAATATGAGATGCGCCGTACAGTGAAGTTAGGTGAAGGTGTGCTGTGCTCAATGATGTCTGGCTCTAAATACCGTTGCTGTTTATGAACAGTGACTATAAGTACTCGTATTAACATAGGATTACATGTAATCTAATATTTCATTAGCTGTATAGCTAATAATGCTGATAATTTTAGCATTTTCTAGACAGCAGAGTAAATCCATACTATGTCAGTGTTATGCTGTGTAAATCTCCTCTTTTTTCCCCCTACACCCCCGATATAACGTCTCTGGGAGTTGAACTGTAAATTCCACAAACTGCAATAAGATTGAAAAGTGTAGAAAAACCTGTCAACCCCTGGTTGGATGATTTTCTTACATTCTGACTTTATTTATCGTCCAGATTCAGGTGTGTGTTGTTGTTGGGTGTTAGTTTATTCAAACCGAGAGGAGGTCGCGACAGGACACAGCTGGATTAAATCTCAGGTCAGCATAGAAACGTTGCATTTTTCATTTCGTTCCAGAGGAGGGCTCTTAACCACTTCACTCTCTCCGGGCATGACATCAAAAGTGACTTGTTGAGATGCATATTTTTTGTTGAAGGATGCTGTCATCTTAATATTGCTCCCCGTTTCTTTCCCATCTCGGCTCCGTGCTTTCAGTGAACAAAGAGCAGTGATAGTGTTGCAGGAAAGCAGCTGGCTCTCCACATGATGAAAACACTGGGACGTGGCTTTGATGTTCTAAGCCCTTTTTTTGCTGCGTGGTTCAGGTGTGTGTGCGTTTCTGCCCTCGGGGGATTTTAAAGCCGCGTCGTCTCATTTCATTGCTGTTGTGCTTGTTTTGCCTGATCGCGTTGTTGTTTGTTAATTAAAATGACTCACTTCTTTCTATCAGAGATTTCTTTTAATGTCGAGTGTGCACTCACCATCGTTCCAGCCTCTCTTCTTTTCAGCCTCACTGTCTGGAGTCATGATTTCCAGAGTACAGCCAACGTGACATTTGAAAGACTTTTATTCTAATTACTGTTTGAGGACAGTCATTATGCAGTGGCAGGGTACAGTGATAGTATTAGTTTAATGTTACTCGCAGAGTCATTTCGTCTGAAGTGCGATATTTCAAAAGTGAAGCTACTTTAGCAAATGTCTTCTCTTATTCATCTAATGTTGGCTGGATTCAGGGAAGTGTGGCAGCTGTGACGGGTCCGTTTCATTTCGTCCTTCTTAAGTACATGTACGTCTTTGTGCCAACTGCAGGAAAGGACACAGGACATAAGAAGACTTCTTTCCAACTAGTCTTCACTGCTTGATCTGATAGCATGAAACAGAATTTGTTGGTTGTAGAAAGTTTGTTGTGTGGAGCTCTTCACTTGTTTTGCTGTGGGGTGCTTTCACAGAGAAGCGAACAGGTCAACTTTGTGCCCATAAGCTCAGCTTACCCTCGCTGCACGTACAGGTTGTGATGCCTGCATGTGCAGAAAGTGGCGTACAGACTTTAGTCTACTGTAACCACGTATTATTACTGAGGACCGATTTACTGATTTTTAATTTGAGTTACACCACCCAGCCCTGTCTTATTCATAACACAGCTGCTGTCATAACCCTGTATCTCTATTCACTCTATCAGATGATGTGGTGGACTCGCCTTTTGTGCACAAACCCTGCTGACGTGTACGCATGTCGAGCTGCATTTTGCAGCGTTGCTTCCTGCTTGTTTCACAATAAAGTCAAAACTAAATGTGAGGGAAGCCATTTAGAACAAGACGCTGTGGTCACAGTGATGCACGTTAAGGTGGAACAACAACCTACAGGTGACCATCCTGTGAAAATAGGTTTATACGCGCACTACTGCAGTCAGTCAGAACTGAGAAGAGCTTTCTTGAAGGTGAAATGTCTTCAATAACACATAAATCCTCTCAGAAACAGTAACAGTTGTAAAGAGCAAAAAGCCCTAAATTCCTGCTCTCTTTGACTCCTTGGACGTGGTTTGTGTTCTTTAGACAACTTTTGAGAAAGTCATTTACCTGTCAGACATTTTTCTAAAACATTTTGTGTAGGAATCAGAACCCTCGGCCATTATCGCTGCCATCTTTTCAGAGTTAACACCGTCTGTGCGGTTCTCCCGGGCCGAAAGGGACATCGCCTCTTTTAATAGCTGACAATCTTGAGCCTGAATGGTGCATGGAAAATGAGCCTGAAAGCACCATTTGATGGCATTTAGAATGAATGTTTCCTCGGAAGACGTTGGATCTGAGATTCTTGGCCAGATCAATCTGCATATTTTCATGGCAATTATATGGTAATTTCCGAGGGAAGTCTTGCATTCATGAATACTGCTCATCAATCACAATGCCACATTTGAAATTTAGATTTTTTTGTTGAAGAACGTGTGATACACGTGGCTAAAAAAGTTTTCATGACGCTTTAGGGGGAATTTGACCAGCTTCTGTGTCCAAGGACCAGACCTATACACACACTGAACGTGTGTTTAAGCCTGACACAGACCGAACCAGAGTCACCTGATGTTTATTTATAAGATACAGAAAATGTGAAAGCTACAAAACACAAACAACAAACAAACTAATATTAATCACTGTCATCTGTTTCCTTGGCCTGTGGTCAGGCAACACATCAAACCACATTAGACCACCTAAAGATAGAAGTATATAATATAAAATTTCCCTTCCCATTAAAGCGCATGTTGGAATTAAAGGTCAAATACTCATCAGAGGATTTTCCACCTCTTATAACATGGACAGTGCTCTGGTAGTGAGAAATACGGCGTCAGAACTACATGAAAATATCAAAAGTCAAACCAGTGAGGAACATCTTAGAAAGAAAATCTCCATGACATCATAAACCAAACCTTTAGGGACTTGTACCGCTTGTTTCATGTATCATGTACATTTCAGGGCTGTTGTTTTTAACTCCATAGAACATTAGTATCACTAAAAGTCTCAAATAAAGGAATAGACCCAGTTATATATTTGTTAAAATTGTCAATTTGTTGTAATTTCACAAAATTACTGTCATTTCTTTTCTTCGTCCTTTAAGGTGGAGACTAAAGGAAAAGAAATCTAAGTGGCCACAAACAAAGAAACACATAGTGAGAAAGTGGAGCAGCTCACATGCTGTTTTAAATGAACCACACTTCTGTAGCTCCTCCTTTCTGTGCGTTTCAGTGTTGGTTGCTGTATACAGCATCACCCGCATCGTGCACGTGTTATATTCTGCTTGGAGAAAATAAATTTAGAGGTTCCTCTGTCATCATGCTTAATATTTCACTGGTAATTTTCCAAGAAGCATGCTGAGTTATATGAAGGTATTAGAGAAAATATAAATGCCATTTAACATTTTTTGATAAACACAAGCATCGTAGGGGATCCAGTCATTATTATGCCTTTATATGTATCTATATATACATCAGAGTGATGCGTCATGCGTCCACAGCTGCTGTTTTTACTTCTATAACTCATATGTTTGCTCCCCGAGGAAAGAGCAAACAATTCACCCAAGATTGATGTCAGTCTCCCCGAAGAAAGCCGTTTACCTGTTTATCAGATTAGATCCTGGCCGTGACAACCAGCAGGATTCAGATTAGATCACCAGTTGCCTGGAAATCTGTGGGATTCCCTCAAGGGTTAGAACTCCGTGTGTGTGTCGGCATGCATAGACATTTGCATGTGTACGTGTGCTGGTGTGGAGCGGTGCATGTGTGAGTGACTTGAATTATTTACACTAAGCCACGGAGAGCGGTCCTGCCAGCAGTCTCGGTACTATAGCACACGGAGGGGACTTCGCAAAGATGCAACAGGAGGGAAAAATAGTGCAGGAGGCGGTGAAGGTGCTGCGAGGAAAGCAGCACGAGAGGAACAGTGAGGAAGTATTTCTCATTCTGATTAAATCGTGAAGTGGCTGCAGACATATGCCCAATCATGCACAAGCTCTGCCACACTCCAAGGAAAAAGATTCACACGCGCCTTAGCGATGAAGATTACAGGTGGGAGGGAGACGATAAATAAAGAACGCTGCTGAGAAAGTGTGTGTGTGGGAGGGGGGGTTCATTCATGAGATTTTCGTTGTGTCTCATCTGTTTGGGTGGCGCTCCACCAAAAGCAAACAAAAGCTGATTTATCATATATCACACCTCACGCAGACAACAGGTCCGTGTTTTATTGTCTTATTCTGTTTTCGATTGGTGTAATTGGAGGAAACTTTCTGTGGTGGGAATTGATTCACGGTGTAGTTTGAAGTCTCGAGGACTTATTATAGCTATTAAATAATGAATCTGACAGGCTGACACGGTGTATTTAACTTGTGAAAACAGGTTAGTAAAGCAGAACTTTGTGTAGACACAGGATTGCCAGGGTGCCCTGTTAATGTGATGTCTGATTTCTATGGACTTTAGGGCCTTTTGCACATGGATAAACTTTGATTTGAACCGTTATCTATCATTACACCCCCCCTCTGTGATACTCCCGTGGAACAGGTGGTGGTTAAGCACCTGGTAGAGGACACCTTGGCAGCACTGTTTGAAGAAAGCGGGGCCGGTGTTACTCATTACGTTCTGCAACCAACCACTTTTTGGGACCTGTCCAGGGAATTTATAGCAAAAAACCTTCTCGTCACAATGTTTTCATTCTTTCTCCTGGCTACGTGTTCCGAGCTAGTCCTTTATTCCTGTTGTGAACCAGCTGTCCTTGGTGGTATTCGGTCATGCTGTGCTTTGTGCCCATCACAAGGCTCTGTACTCGCGCTCTCTGAGGTCTGGTCTATGTCGACTCTCTCCGGTTCCAAACAAACCTGCCATCGAAAATGCTTCCTGTGGAATTTCTTGGAGAGTGTTAGGCCAATGTGGAGGCAGAATATCTGCTGTCAGTGTGTCACTGCTCGCTTCAGACACAATAGCAGGTAATTTGCTGTTTATGCACATGACAGCGTTAATGAGATCAGGAGGTTTGTTTCATTAGTCTCCTGGAGTCATTTGCTTTTGGAGTGTGAGCGCTGATCAAACCCGTTTTGTGGCACTGTGACAGTTTTACCCTCTTTTGATTCCTGTGAACATTATTTCTCTGATTTTTGTAGCATATTACAATACTTGAGTGCAATTCAACGTGAGTGCACGAGGGATTAACGTTTTCTCTAAAAAGGATTTAAATGTTTACCGAAGCTTGTGTGGTTTTGATGTGATCTGTGACTGGTACTGAGAAGATTACATCCATCTTGGGTCATTACTTAATTGCTATTATTGCTCCTTAATTAAACCAGGATACCACTAAGAGGCCGTTCTCAAAAGAATAGCTTATTTTTTTATTCATTAGAAGGGAAACACAATCTGACATTATTCATATTTTATACCTCTAATGAAAAAACACATTTGACAGTGAATGTGTTGGTTACTTTTAGTTTGCGCTGTAAAAAACCTTTAAAACCTGTAACATGGATTAAATTATACTTGTGCAAATAAATATAGACTATATTTATATAGCGTGTCTGCCTGAAAACAGTTGAGATTATTTGTCTCATTGAAGCTTGTGGTGGATAATTATTGATATGTACTTCCCCCAGAGATGATGGCTGTTAATCCACTGTTTAGAATAGAAATGCTCGGATTTTCTTTGTTCATTACGCTTTAATTGCCTCCTGTCGACTAATTATTGCAGATGATGAAGAAGCTCTGGAGGCACACACAGTGTGCACGTCAGGCCTCCGTGTGTTGACACCAAAGCAGCTCCTGCTGCAGTGTGAGCTGTTGTAAGTGCTAAGATGCCACTAACCATTCGTAATAAGTCATCGAGTAGGCTCAGGCAGAGTTGGATGCGTGGTATAATTACACTAACTAAAATAAACACTGGACTACCCACACAGCCTGAAACACAGGTGTAGATGAAGAATCTGTGACGTCTGAAATCCAGATGTACAGTCGACGTATTTGATGTTTTTCTCGTCTCAACTGCTGTCGTTTGATAGGTAAACCTACTGTATGTTCTGGTTTTGCTTAATGTGTGTATTTACTATTTAACATTCAGAACATTGTATGTCAGGAAGGACACCGTAAAGAGGGCACATGTGCTGTTACTTATATCTTTTAATGTCTTCCCCCATAGTTAATAAAGGCCTTTTTACTTACTTGTATCAAAAATCCCCTTCCGTGCCTGGAATTGAATCCTTTATGCTTTATTCCACCCATGGATTTGTTTTCTTCTCTTCTCCTTTTGTAAGTTTGCTATTTCCTCCTGCAGTGGCAGTGGTTGTGAGGGATAACGCTGTAATAATCCTGCAGCTAGTAACATGACACGTGACTGTATTTGCTTCTTAAATCTGCTGGAACGAATGTAAGTGACACATTCAGGTCAAATATTTTACCCTTTTAGCTCGATGTGTGTGAAAAGATTTGTCCTCGTCTAAACGTGATGCTGCCTTGTTTACGGGATGTTTGTCTGAACATGCAGGGAATGTCGATACAGTGGGTGCGAACGTCCGCTTTGAGTCATGGATGAACTGATTAGAATAGAAATGTGTGTTTCCTGCTACTTGCCTGGTTGGATGAAGGCATAGAACCACGAGGCAGTGACTCTGGCTAATTCATGCGCTGTGTGATTTAGTCTCGGCCTGTGCTTAACATTTAGCATTAACAAAGTTTTCATCAATAATAAATCGTATTTTCTTCTACGTACTTCCTACACTTTTCAAGTTACGACAACTTATCTGGGTCTGTCAGAGCCAGCCCCACAAATTATGTATAAATATTAAATCACAAGAATTTTGAAGCTACTGAACTCTGAAACTTTGCTGTTGCTCTGGCGTTCTTCTCGAATAACTGCGCTTACCCGCCATAAGTCATCACAGACAGGGGCTTTAGTAATTAAAGAGAGTACAGTAATGAGCTGTGTTTCCCTAATGCTCTCAAATTAGTCACTGCTACAGGCGAGCGTACTCCAGGGTAGCAGTGTTTCTCCATAACTGCAGCGACCGGCCTAAATCTGTTCCACGGTTCCCCATTTTTTAAACACTCTCTGCCTCTTAGTGCTCTAAAATGCATTTTTATTCTTTTAAAGCACCTAATGCCGATTTATCTTTTGAGCAAGTAAACGTTCTGTGACACAGGAGATTAATGTAGAATTTATGGCATGTCATAGAGCAGATCGACATATCGTAGCTCATCTTTGCTTTGGGTAAAGAAGATGACAATCGCAGGGAAGAGCTGAGGGGCACGGACGTGGACCCCGAGGGGCCATCAAGGCGATGGGTGTTTAAATCGCTGCAGAACCCAAGCGTTGAAACAACAGTTTCCACCAAGCTGAAATTGTTGTGCCTTACATCCCTATGACTGTATGAAAAGATTAGACGGACAGAAAAAGAAACTAAAAACCACCCATTCTATTTTAGAGACCATCCTCTGAAGGGACAGAGTTGAAATGAGGTAGATGTTTTTTTAACTGCCCAGTGCCAGTGATAAATTTACCCGCTCCATGTCTGCACTGGGGTCATTTCTATAAATATTCTGCAGGCTGAGAGGTCTGAGAAACTCGCAGTCCTTCCAGGTCACCCCATTATTAACCACAAGCTACAACTTCTCTTTTTATTTGTTCGTTTTTCCACCGGCGGCGGTTGTGTGTGACCCAGATAGTTTGACATAATGAACTGAGGAGGTGACACGCAAACAGGAAAAGCTATATCAACTGACACCAGGCAGGGAATTCAGAAATGCCATGCGATTGTTATTTGTTTGTGTTTTGTTAATTTCTCCCTTCATTAGTTCGGTTTTCTGGTTAATGGGCTGCTCGGCTGCTTTTTCTTCACGCCGACGGAGGGAAGGGCTCCAGCTGTAAGCCTCTAATGAGTCAATATCAGTCCGCTGCTGCGCTGGGTCCCTTCACAAACAGTTGGGGCGGCGTGATGAGGGGCAGCCGTCCACCAACCCAAGGGTCAGCGGTTTGATACACAGACCCCCCCCCCCCAAGCAACACCAAAACCCTGTAGTAGCGCTGACACAGGTCTGGCATGATTGCAGAGACCAAAGTTCATGTTCTGTTCATTTTATTTATTCCTGAATACACACTAACGTATGAAACACTTATTCAGAGGTGCCTTCGTTGTGCAGCAGTGACACGACAAAGCTCACCTTTGATATTCGCTTCTCAGTCGAGGGCACAATCAGCTGCCCCCGGTGACCGAGCAATAAACCCAAAGAATGGGAGAAACGGAATAAAATATCTTTACCTTTATGTACCAACAAGCAAATGGCAGCGCTGTAATTACTGGAAGGGAAATGAATGACCACATTATCAACTGATTGCATTGTCTGTCATTAGCTCAGGGGGAAACATGCTCATTATAATTGAGGGCTATCATCAAAGTTCAAGCAAATATAGGGAACTAATTTCATCTGATGGTAATGAAAACACCGCTGCTGTTGCATGATTGTAGAGACTCAGATATCGCCAACCTATTCATCTCGCCTCTTGGAAAAAACAGCAGAGAATAAATGAATTTCTGTTACATGCAGTGGTTTTATGCTTGGAGTGGTTTCACTAGAGAAGTCACATGCCTCCTGTGTTTCAAAGATTTTAGACCAGTATTTTAATTCTTACAACCAGCACATTTTCTTCATCGTCCTAAAAACAGACGATATGCTGAATCAGCTTTATTTGTGCGGCGGGAGGCGTACGTTTGTCCTGTCGGACGATAATTCCACAGACAGCTCAGCCTTTGTCACTGAAGCAAAGTCATGACCTGCAGAGGAAAAAAAAAAGGAGTCCTCTTAAGGTGTACATTCACAGACAGCATCTAGATGAAAGATAAGACTCGAGGATAAAAGGCTGAGCCTTTTTCTCTTTGTCTGAGGGGAAATAATACCGCCTGTGTTCTCAGCACACGTCCCAGCCTTCCTCTTGCTCCCTTTTTGTTTTTCAAATGTCAGTATTTGGAAGCACTGAGCCAACTCACACCTGCCAGCCA
This sequence comes from Microctenopoma steveboyesi, assembly GCA_032359275.1. NCBI lineage: Eukaryota > Metazoa > Chordata > Actinopteri > Anabantiformes > Anabantidae > Microctenopoma > Microctenopoma steveboyesi. The sequence goes on along the minus strand of JAUMHF010000006.1, from coordinate 16,384,008 downwards.
CCTGATCGCACATACAAACACTTCATATGCCTGATGCTTCCTTCTAGGCTATGGTTACGGTAAAAATCTTCTTTTGTTTCTGTTTTTTCTTATTCTTACATTTCCTAAAGAGATCTGGCAGAGTAATACTGAACGCTAGTCAATGTTTTTCTCTTCAGTTCGGCCATCATCTCTCTCACCAGTACCCACATCCGGACAATTTAAAAGCTCGTGGGATCATCAAGCAGCAGCTTGTGGGCCTCAGCGAGGGCTGTGAAATGCCTAGAGATTACTGTAACTCACGGTGCAGGTGTAGGTGAGATAGGAGGACGGATGCTAAAAATGTAATCAACACCTGAGCTTGTTCCTAGTAATTATTTTCCGTGGCTAAAGCTCCTTCTCTGGGGCCGATGGTGCAAGTGCAACTGTATTTATACTTTGTCTGTGCCACTGAGGATTTGATTATTCATTACTGTTGTTGATCCCAACCTGAAAAAACTCTGTTCTTTCTGCTTTATTGGTCCTACTGGTCTTCATATAGCACTGGAAGCCACTTCAGTCTCCATTAGGCAGCAGTCTGCTGCTATTACAGCTAAGACTGCATGCAGGTACAAGGCAATTTGTTGGTGGACTGGACTGTAATTTGTGGCAAACCACATATTGCTTTATTGAGCATGAAAAAATGTAGAGCAGAAAATAATAAATTGCGGTGACGGTGGTTATGGTATAGTGCATTTCTACAAAAAAATGGCTCGGGAGAATCAAGAGAATACAGGCTTCTGAATTGGATTGAATATGTTTATTCCCCAGTAGTTTCTAAAAGCCAATATGACACGATATTAATGAGGAGTTCAAAACAATGTCAAAAAATCGATGAGCATTCCGTGCTCCCCAATAGCAACACTAGTTGCCATGACAATCAATAGATCAATGGAATTTTTTAAGTATTAAAATTAGAGGAGATGGATTGACGAGATCGAGGCTTCCTGTCAAGCCCAGATTGAAAAATACATGGCAGCGGCCAGAGAATCAAAAGCTGCCTTGATAGACGTCGAGGAGGATCTGGAGAATGAACACCTTAAACGAGCTCTGGATAAGCTCTATCAGAGTCATTTTAGTAAGTTGAAGAAGGAAAATAATGCCCTGCAAAACGAAGTGGACAGATTGAAACTTGAAGCCCGTTTCAAGGCAGATGATTTACAAAAAGATCTTCTGTCCGAGCGGATTCAGTCTGAGAAGCTCCGGAAAAGGCTGAGAGAGGCACATATAACTCCAGAAAAACAGAATCACAATCATTTCAATCAACTCCAGATTGAAGAACAAAAAACAGAGATCAGAAAACTAAAAGCTGCCCTTGAACATGGGACAAGTGAAAAGGAATGTATGTAGATTATTTTATTCAAATCCTAAACTGGTGAACTGATACTGAACTGCTGAATCTCAAAATGTCAACATTTAGTTTTTTCTGGTGCATGTTTAATTGTCATGCATGTTAGGGAAAGTTCTGTTAAAGTTCTGTTAGCTGATCAGCACATTGAGCTTCTACAATCATTCGCAGGGTCACTGAAGCCAAGGAGGTCAAAACGTGCTTCTGCTGGAGTTCGGAGTAGCTTCTAAACTCGACATGTCCCTGTAAGTTCCACTGTTCGTCAGGCTGACAGGATTCTGTGGGTGAGCAAGAGTGAAAGAGAGTTGGGTCCAAGGGAGGAGGGAGGAAGAGATATAGTGCTGATTTGCAGTTTGAATCCAGAATCCAGTTCTGTAAGATAGGCAGGAAGGCAGGCGGACAGTGAATGCTACTGTACTATTTCTCCTTCACTGCTTTGCCATTAACTTTAGTGTTGCAATGGGTTTCTCATTTATTCTGTGCCAAGCTGCTCACACTGCGATAAGGCTTCCTGAGCACACGCTGATCCACTCTGCTGTATGTATCATGAGGCAAACTGGCAGGCAGCTTGCCTGTACTCAGGAAATTTAGAGGCGTTCGGGGTTATACGTTAGCTAAGAAATATGGGAGTCACTTTAAACTGTGAATCATCACTTTTTAATGCTTTTGATGTGGGATTATTGCTCAAACTATCAATAGCAAGTTCCCAAGTACCCACAGTCCCATGTGGGATGGTAATTCACAAAGCAAGAGCGTTGCTTAATCCATGACTCTGCAGATGATATTTAATTCATGGTCAGTCATGAGAGCTCACAGCTGATGTTATCAGCTGACTCCTCCAGGCAGTGAGGTGTCCAGTTCTTACGCTGCTGATCATTCAGGCTGCTGCCTCTTGTCCACGGTTGTTGCAGGTTCTCCCCGTCCTCACCTCTAGCTGTTCTTTGCGTTTGTTCCCTGTTTCATGCACCTAGTTTTTTTATTGCACTTAATGTATGTGGAGTTTTTTTGCACTTCAGTCAGATAATTTTAAATGCTTTGATTGACTTTGGGAGATTTGTCAAGAGCTTTGTTGTTCTTTGTGACATTATGTCTTCATGTCATGATGGACAGTCTGGATAGAAACAGACTTCACAGACTAGGTTTACTTCCAAAGACTGAAACTCAGACCACATCAGTGTCTGTGGGTACCTATACCCTACCACTGAAAAAACTTCCCTTTAAAGCTTTGGGTCATTAAGGACATCACAACCGTCTAGAGGGTCAAATCTCCAGCTCAACATCAGTAGAACAATGGAGGTGGACTCTGGACACAGAAAACATGGACTTTTTGACTGCTTTTTGCGAAAAGGTTGGCTGTATGTTCTCCAGAGGCTCAGGTCGTTCAATAATCCAGGTAAGGAAATCCTAGAAGTTGATTCTGTTCATTCAAGTTTGTAAGTAGGAGAAATATTTTGTAACATATCCAAGTCTCTTCCTCGTGGATAAGTCTCAAAATATTTCTCCTACTTAAAAACTTGGTCCAGATGATTAGAATCAACTTCTAGGTTATGGTTGCTCTCTTAACTGTGGAAAAGCAAACTGGTGCTAAGGTTCCCAGGTCAACCAGCACTCACACTAGCCCAGAACTAGCACCAAATGTGTGTTGCTTGAAACATCTCTGGCTTGTTCAAGCTTTTAACACCGATTAAGAAAAATACATTTCTGTGCAAAATAAACACATATAAAGTTATAGATGTAAGTTTTCAGTCACCAAAGAAACGCCGGATAGACTATAAAGCTCACGGTAAGTCGATTTAAACAGCTGCCAACAGCGATTATGCAACAGAAGCTCTCCTGTGACTTGTGTCGCCCTTCCAAGATTGGCTCAGCTCTCTTAGACCTCGCTGCCCTCAGGAGCAAAGAGCATCCATCATATTCATAATTACCTGGAAGGGAGGTTCATCATCATCACATATTAGCTGCGCACAGACAGCATTGCAGTAAATAATCCCATCATTTCAGGCAGAGAAAGTCAGGCAGACATAAATTCAACACAGAGCACTCTCACATCCTGGAGGGCATTGTAGGGAGGTTTCATCATCTGAGGGATTGATGCCTTGGATTTCCCATCCCACCCTCCATATTTTTCACCCCAAACCGAGAACCCATCCAATGCCTTTCTCCTCTATGCACATGGATGTAACACACCTTTGTGCTGTTTTGAATTTTGCCGCTGGAATTCTGAACAAATTGTTCTGAGGAGAAACACTTGGCAGAAGATGAGCAAGAAATCAGTGCAGGTGCCTTGCTGGCACCAGCTCAGGCTCTGCTACGACGAAGTAAGTTATTTGTCACTTCAGACCCTGCGTGTTTTCTAGTGAAAATAAACGATTCACAGCATGTTCAGAACTCTTGTGATTTAAGAATAAGCATCTTTAACTTCCTAGACACTTGTTGTAAAGATATGGAATAATACGCAGATTTAGGACGACTGTGTGGTTCAGTTCGTTCCTTGCTTGAGCAAAAATCTCCACAAGGCACTTCACGTGTTAAGGTTAACACCTTATAGAATTATACAGATAATCCAACTACTCATCCTTGAGCTTCAGTAGCGGCGGTTGAGAGGAGAAAATCCGCTTTAAACAAAGAGACCTCCAAAAAAGACCTTTTTAAAAGATATCGCCTCTTTTTTGTTATATAATCCATCCCCTTCACCACGACAGGGCGTAGTTCTCTACGACTGTCACGCAGGAGAAGACCAGCCAAGTGTGAGCTTGGGGGATTCTCTGAACGGTGAAGAGGAGTTCCGTCTTCGGGACATTGGGCGTCCACGGAGCAAGCAGCTTCGGATCACTCACTTAAGCGGCTACCATTTCAAACAGGCAATGAAGAGAGTCCTAGTCCCTCTAGAACCATAAAACAGTGTAGCAGTCAAGGGTGGATGCACTCTAATACAGACAGATATTTCCCTGCCACTGCTGCAGCTGCAGCGCTCAGCAGAATGAGAAAGACTGAATCAAAGGACGCCCCAGCCAAGACAAAAAGCGTGATTCATTGTAGCGTGCAGGTACTGCCTTGACCATGGGCGTGAGATAAAAGGTGGACCTGGAGAGCTGAAGAGCTCATTAGTGCTTTAAAGTAATTTATGATGTTATTCAAGCTTTCTCCCCACAGATTTATTTTGTGTGGAGCTGCACATGTGACATGGCAGATTAAAGGATGTGACGAACTTTAAAATGCCTTTGAAAATCTCTGTTTTGTGCACGTACAAAGTTTCCTTCAGTCTTTTCATAATATTTCTCTTTGGTGTGGACACTTGCAGGAGCAGAGTTAAGTCTGAGCAAAGCGAGGATTGTTCTCTCCATATGACAGGATGTAAATCAGTGTGGGGGTGTTAATTTATTTCTGTCCTTACAGGGAAGGGACAGGGATGACAGTCAGGTGATGATCCCTCATGTCTGATCCTTCGCACGCCTCATTCCCCTCGCTGGAATAACATTGAACAGGGATTTAGCCAAGACCTTGACTTGACTGGCTGCTCGTAGAGATGAGTGCACATTGTCTTTGGCGTGTGACTCTTGGAGTAAAAGTAAAAGGGTCACTGCGGGTGTGTGTGCGCCGTTACCTGCAGTCTTCACAGAAGGGACTCTGTGATTTGATAACTTCCTTTATTTCATTGTTGTTTTCTGCTTTGACCACCACCGAGCAAACATTCCATTATTATTTGATTAACAAATCTGTCAGTTATACAGATTCATTTCTTTTTTAGGCACAGATTCATGTGTTCTTTTAGGAACTATAGAACAGTGCACGAGAACAGACATTTTGCTTTCCTACTTTGTGATTTCACAGCAGTGACAGTTTTGCTAACAGCTGTAGATATGCCCGGCAACACTCCCTGCTGCTACGAGTTTAGAACCAAAAGGAGATTCTGGGGCTGAACTTGTAGAGTCTTTCTTTTACGGTTAGTTGTCTCTCCTCATTTTCCATTTGTGAGCTTTGATAGTTGTTGAGTTGTCAGAGAAGATTAGGCAATGAGATCCCTTCCCGTGTACTCTCAGAGGGGGGTCTCCTGCTCTGCCGTGATCAGGCAGGGACACGAACTTATATGAGGCTTTTTTTATTTTCTCCTCTCATCAGAAGGCTTCTGACCTGCATGTAGGTCTCACTAACACCCACCCTCCCATCTCCAGCTCTGGTGTCTTCTTCTTTTCTGGCCTGCCTGCTCTGCTATGAACGTCATCACACAGTGTGACAAACTCGCCAGGCCTGAGTATGGATTTCAAGTGTTAGGAATAAATGCAGAGTTTCTTTTCATCCTTTGCTATTGGATTTTCATCCTTTGCTGCCCATGATTAATTTGTGGTCTTTCATCTCCTCTGCACATCCTCATCAAGCGGAGCCTTGTGCAGAATCAGGAGATAGATAACCAGTCTGGTTTGAAACATGAGCTCTAATCCAATAGCAATGGATGAAAAGAAGCTCGAGAGAAGCTTTTGAGGGGTCTAAATGAGGATGTTTACCTTTTTAGTTTTCATGTGGATTCAAGGATTACGTGTAATTAATTAGACCCCATGCTCCGAAAAGCTGTCAGACAAATTATGCAAACAAAAACTCATTTTTCTATGATTCAACACTCAAGGACACACACATGCATGCGCAAATACACACATTCGTCTTGTCGCCTTCTCCTGTCTGTTCTGCATACAAACGTATTAAATTGAGCTGCAATCCGAAGGCATTTGCTCGAATAATTGAGGTTAATCTACAGCCTTTTTCTTCCGTGTCTGTGTTTTTGCTCTTGTAGGAAATGCATGCACCATGTCAGAGTACAACAAGCTGAAGAGCATGCTCCTGGATATGCAGCCTAAAGTGCTGAAAACTGGAGAGCAGAACCAACAGAGAGACATGGAACAGAAGAGAGCACTAGTGGACACCATGTTCAAATACCTGGACGTGAACCAGGACGGCCGACTGATCAATGATGAGTTGGAGAAGGTGAGTAGTGAGTTCAGATGGCCTGAATAATAAGGTGGACAAAATAAAGTTATGAACAGAGACAGAAACCGAGGTAGTCTAAGGTCACGGGAGAACTACGGCGAGTTCGTAGCGTGCAGGGAACAAATGACCTGCGAGGTTCCTTTAAAAGCTAGCGCAGAGGTACCTCTACTGAATGGTGTTTAATGTGACATTTAATCATTTTCTAACAAAGAACGCGTGTACTGAGGTCATCTTCGTAGCCTGGTCTGATGGGAATGAGGAAATTAAATTATTGTGGGTATAATTTGGTGAAAGGAAACACAGGGCATCAGGGGAAGTGTGACCAACCAAATGCTCTGGAATAAAGAACAGCACATTAGTTACGGCTGACTGCAACAGGAAGTGAGCATTTAGCATCGATACACTCTGGAGAGCTGATATAACTTTTTCTTTTGGAAAATAAAGGTTGGAAACTAAAACCAAATGAAAACATAATAGAATTAGCAGACATAATAAAACCACACTCACTAGTTTGTTGGTCTGACTGTGGCTGAGAGACACTGTGTCTCGCTTTAAGATGAAAACGAAAGGATTGAGTGAATTTTGGCCTAGTTCTAGAGGCAGAAATCAAATAATAAAATCCTTTTTGGGCAGAGAGCGCGGTAAAGATCCAGTGAAAGATTTTGATCAATCACCTCTGGCACTTACTAATGCTGACATGTTGCCAGGAAGTCTTTAGATAAGCCAGTCTTATCCTGAAGGAATTCGCAAATTCAGCGAAATAATGCTTTTACAGTTCAAAGATGAGTTCTGGTCGTCCACCCAGTTTGGGATCTATCTATTGTCACAGATGGTTCTGGAGGGTAAAGTCCTCTACTTTGGGTTTGAAATGCCCACGGACAGATTAGTCTGTGTCGTTAAACACGCGGCTGCCGTCTGCTGCAGGCGGTAACAAGACCAAAGTTCGTCACATCCTTTAATCTCCCATGTCACATGTGCAGCTCCATACAGAATCAATCGGAGCAGTGGGGCATGCATAGCGGCTATAATTCTAGACGTGGGAATCATAGCTAAAGTATTTGAACGGGACACTTTCGCCCTAAAAGACCCACTGTTCTCAGAATAATTCGATTTTGTTCAAATTAAACAGCCTTAATCATTTTCCAGCTCTTTGTGGCGTCATTAGAAATGCAATTTAACTTAGAAGATCAACGGTGTGGGTTAGGCAGTTCACTCAATTTGTGCATTTTGATACACCTGCCTTTCTTTCATGGCGAGTAAAATAATATTGACCAGCTGTCTGCCTGCAAGGGTCTTCATTGATTCACCTGCTGACTCTAAATTGTTTTGAGCTGTGTCCAGGGACTTGGGGGAAAAAAAACACAATGTTCATCACGAAGTGATTTGAAGCAGCAGTTTAAAGGTGGCTGTCATTCAGTGAATGAATACGTTTAAAAGTACATGTCAAGCTGACAAAAACCTGGTGTTACTGCTCAGCGGGTCTCGTGCAGTTGTAGTTTGGTCCAAGTCAACATGTTGTGTTGAGCTGGAGGCTATTTAAAGCCTCTCCAGTCTGAGTTGCTCAAATTAATTGTGTATCTTTTATAATTAACAAAAAGGACATCCTCCAGTATACATGCACAGAAATACACATACAGCAATAAGACCGAAAATCAACCTCAAATCCTTTTTAGAAATGATTTTAAAATGATCATATATATATTTAATACTAGAAACGGGTTAAAGTTCTTTCTGAAAAGGGGATACATCCCTTATTGAATGCACAGGTTTGTATACTTTAAATACTTAGAAGCTTCATATGTTCACAGACGCAGAGAAAATTCTAGACGGTCGACTTCTCCGCGAGCTCTTGTACACAGAATTCCCACATGACCAGTCTTTGACAAAAATTGCGCATTGAACTGTTTTATTAGTTACCGCTATGCTTTTGCAGGAAAGCAACATCTTTACCAAATTATAGAACAACGGGAGTGTTTTTAGCAGGAGCTGAGGCTTCTTTTTAAGACGGCTCCCCTGAGAGAGATGCCCCACTGAAGTGGAAGAGAGGGCTCATAACTGCCGAACAGTAGAGGGGAGGTTGGTGCGTCGTCCCGGGGAAGTGTCTTTGAATTAGCTCGGCTTTACTATGTTAAAGCATAAGCAGTGAGAGCAGAGATATTCTTAAGGCTGCAATCAGAGACTACACGACAGACTTTATGTTTAACACGCGCCTTTGAATCCATGAAACTGTTGTCAAACATAAGTCAACGTGTAGAATTCACCCATGAACCGTGTAAGGTTGCGAATAAAAGATGAAGAGATAAATGATAAGTAAGGAACGTGTTTGCATCTTAGATCTCGATGAAGGAGCACCTGGAAGACAGTCTGCTGGAGTGCACCATGCTGGACCTGCTGCGCTACGATGACTACAACAACGACGGGCACCTCAGCCTGCATGAGTTCTACACGGCTTTCCGTAAGTCCCGTCTCATTCTTCATCTACTTCTCTTTGTGTCGAGCGTTTACTTCTGACACATCTGTCTTTCTGCTTTCACATTAGACTAGTGCACTTCTCTTAAACCTTTCCTGCATTGTACTTCATACACATCTACTCAGCTAGATTTTCTTCTGAAACCACACACCACTGTGAATTTGTCCATTTTTTTTGATCATTCGTTTTCTCCAGATGCCAAACACATGTCACACATGACATGAATCCTAAAACACAGCTTGTTTTAACCACTCTTTACAACCTGATGACATCCCATCCAGTCAGCCTCTCTACGCTGGAATAAAAGTGCTTCAGCCGCAGATAAACTGATAATTGCACACTAGCTGATGTGCTTAGACCCAGCCATGATTATAGCATCTGGAACAGACATAATAGCCTCTTGGGTTTAGGCTGAAAGCACAGACAGCTTCCACCTTATTAAGACGAATCATCACAGTTCCACCACTAATCTTACTATAGCATCAACATCAAAATTGCTGGACACCATGGCAACCTTGTGCTGCTCCTCCAACTCTGTATTTTTCTCTTCACACAGTGTTGAGATCCCCTAGATCTGAATCCAAAATGGCGTCAAAATCCAATAAAGTTGATGATTCCAGCAGTTATCTGCGGCAGATGGCTCTTTCTAAGGCTCTGCCTTCAGCCTGTACGGGTCCATTAAGCCTCACCACTAATTTGGTCTCCTAATGACTGGTTTTAGCGGGAACTATGCTGCTATTATTCACTTACACTCCCTTTACCTTCCAAATGGGCAGTAAGCAGACACTGCGTGGCATTTATCTACCTACAGGCCTGCCTGCAGGTTGTAGAGCGAGTTCGTCAACGCACTTTATGTCTGACAAGAAGTTGAGGGAGTAGTTTGGGTCCAATAAAACAAGCTATCGATCAGATGAGGCACAAGGTCAACTATTGGGCTGCAGAAAAGGTAACGGCGAAGGGGAGTAATTAATTTTGAATGGCGCATCTGGTGTTCTGGATAGTGTTGAACTGTCTAAGTGTGTGTGTGTAACAGCAGGTGAGTCTGTTGTGTACTGATGTGTTTTCCTGGGACACGATCAGCACTCTCCCCAGTGAGTGGTTGGGAAGCGGCGCTGCCAGGAATCACAGGTGTGTTTAGCTGGGTGAAAACTGGACGGAAATGATGTGAGAAGATTCATATTCTACTGTCTTCATCACAGGCGAACATTAGAAATAAGCTTTAGTCTTGGAGAACGTATTGTTGAGAGCACAGGACTTTGATTTTCTGTAGGTTTTGATGTTTGACTGTTTCCTTCAGAAGACGACTCCAGTTTCACTTCCTGTATAATGCAATGAAATGGTTTTTTTTAACACATATATATAATACCACCCACCTCTTTTTTTTAAAACCACAAATTGAATAGAAGAACTCCTGCTATGAGATCACTCGTGAAATTACTACATTCCTATCGAGTTTTCCGCTTGTTCTACCTTTTACAACCCCATCCCAGTGTACTTTGCTCTCCTTAACGCTCCAACATTCAAAGAATAATTCTAACCCGATGTCCCTGATGTAGACTTTAAATACTATTGCCAATTACTGCGGGATGTGAATTACGTTTTCAATCGCATCTCAGACATTTATAGCGTTTTCCAATCAGTGCAGCCAAGGAATCTTTAATTCCTATAATGAAGTTTATAAGTAACCAACAGTACGTGGAGGAGTGTTATTTTAAATAGATCTTGTCGCCACTGTTTCTGTCAACAGTCCAAACTTAGTAACAATCATAACGTTGACCTACTTTATTGATCCTCTGGGGAAACTGTTGTTTGTACTGCTGCAGTAGACGGCGGGACTGCTAAATGGTGTCTTAAACACTTTGACGCCACGTCGCGATTCACTCCGTTATTTTGAATTTCAGTTCTGTGAAGCAAAGAAAAGAACGCGTTGTTCCGTTCTGCAGCACATCCGTGTGTTCTTTGACATGTTGCAGGACAGAGATAACGGCGTGATGGCTTCACACCACCCTTCAGCTCGGTGTGTAGGTTCACTGGTTCTGTTCTGTGTAGGCATGAAGCCTTTTTAACGCGCCCTCTGTGCCTGAATTAGAACCGCTGTAATTATACAGTAACAAATGTGTAGGGATTTGCTTCTCGGACACTGGCTCTGATGCCAAACCCCCCCCAGGATGACTCACATTAACTGTTCTGCACAAAAACACACACTCTCCATTAGCACTGGTGTTGACAGGTGGGCAGGCCTGTTGGAATATGCAGCCTGCAGACTTAATATACATGGTCACACAAGGTCAGAGCTCCCTCCTGGATTCATTTATACTATATAAAGTGTTAAAATGACAACATGCCCATTGTGTATGATGACTAACAGTTTGCAAATGTACCATCTGAAAGCTTTGCTAGATTTCAAATATTTTCTTTTTTGTGGGTAAGAAAAGCCAAAATACACAGAACAGCCGTGAATCATTATAAAATTCAGCTGTGTTGATTCCAAGAATAACGTAATTACAAACATATTTCAATAGCCTGGGGTGTCGCACCCCAACGAGTGCAAAGACAACACATTACTACAACCAGTACTTCTATCGCAGTCTCTCCATGCTGAGTTTGATACTATTCTCACACACCAGTAGAGTACAGTATTTTACACAGGCTGCAAGTGTGTGTGTTCTGTTGGAGTCTCTTCTGATAATGGGGGGGGGGCTGCTAGCTGTGTGTCGATGCTGAAGACTCACTACTTTGGCGTTATCTCCACTTTAATGCGATTAAACTAGTCTCCTCAGTGTGATTATGGTCGAAAAGTTGTTCTGCCTTAAAAAAAGTCAAACTTTGGAACCCTCCAGATGAAGTCAGCAGGTCGGAGATAAACACCGATGGTCATGGAGTCAAACCTGTGCCCCAGAGCTCTGCGTGAATGTCGACCCTCTGGCTTATTTATTTCACTAAATCCACGCAGTTGACTCTGGGTCAGAGGCCAAGAAATGGTTAGAGCAACAGTGGAGTAGAATAGAAACGTGTGTAGAAATAAATCGGACAGAAGCTGAGAAATGGAGGAAAACCATTTATGGAAAAGCAAAAAAATGTTTAGTCTGTGACTCATCATCCAAAAGGTGTGGTTATGATTCTAACATCAGACCTAAAGAATATTGATCCTAAAATAGAAATCCATCCGAATTTTCAGTTTGCTAGTTTCCCAGCTTAACGGAAAATCAAAAAGCCAGCGGTGGAAGAGGAAAATAAGAGCCTCTTCTTCTCTGGGGAGTAAGATCCAGCAGGAGCGATGAGAGACGGTGGAAACAGAGGAAAGAAATGAGAAGGTTGTAATTGGTCAGTGGGTGAGAGACGGAAAAAGAACAGCCGGGGTCAGGTAGAGGTCTGTAACAGGTTTCATGTTGTCTGAGACTTTATGTGTGCGGCGCTCTCCAACAAGCTGCTTTTAGCTTTTAACACACATTTTGTTACTTTTGTATGTGATTACATAAACAAGCCTTTTGGTAGATTTGTTTCTTTTATGTTGGGCTGCACCACACACACACACACACACACACACACTAGTAAACATAAAATGTTGGCCCTAAAACACTGGAGGAAAATACCTAAAGGGATGTAATATAAAGTAAGAGGCACAGGAAGGTGACAGCTATACTAAACAAAATGATGAAAAATCTATTTTACATCTGTTTCTAGTATTATGTGTGAAACAATAAATCAATTAACACACATGTTTTATTTTTATTATTTTATAACAATCCCTGCATTGTGACTTTAGATATTATTACCTTTTCAAATTCTAGTCTGTGTCCTACTGCTTCCTGTGTGTGTACCTGTACTGTACATCTGGGAAGCTCACGGTGAAGCACGTGTTTTGTTGCGCCTGCATACTTGGCTAACAAAGCATATTCTGATTCTTTAGTTATTTTTCTAGCTGGCTCTGTCTCCATCCACTGAAGCTCTGAGAGGCCCCTGATGTCTTGGCAGCAACGGATAATATCTCCGTGTTCCTGCATGGCAGCTCCCATCAGGGTTTGATCCTTCATGTTGCTTAAGTTTGCCTTTAATCTGCACAAATGTTCTTGCTGAGATCAGATATCACTTTCACATAAGGAGCCTGTTGTTCTCCGGCAGCCAAGTGGGCGAGAGACCTCCAGCTAAGCTCTTAACAACAAAGTGACTTTGAACCGGAGGTCTTGGCGGCGCCTTCTGCACCCACACAATAACGTTTGCTCCACCTTTTCTTCTCTGTTTTCCTGTCCATATTATCTCGACTTTATCCTCATTTTCTCCTCAGCTGGCTGCTCCTTTTTTCAGTTTTCCTCTCACATGCTTTCAGTACTTTGGAATCCAGCCCCTCTTTCCTCTTAATTATTTCCCCTGATGTCGTAACACTGTCACTCAGTGACCCTTTAAAGTTAATTGTTGGTGTAATAAGGGTGATCTTCTGGCACCTTCTTAGTGTTGCCCTTATTCCTCTGTCAGGGAGATGTGTTAACACGTATGGGACGCATGAGACTTTGCCTGTAGTGACAGATTGTATCTGATAAGCCGCGCTGCTGTTTTGTTGTTTTATTATTTATTGTTTGAAGTGATTTATAGTTGGTTTGCTCTCAGAATAAGTCATGCAATCGTGCATTTGTTGCATCTGTTTTTGTTATTATCTTTTAGTTCAGTCGATTAGGACGTAGTAATCATCCATGTTGGGTGATCCTGTTTCACCTTCTGCCAATTACCACTTGAATTTTCCTTGTAATCAAACTGACGTGACGCACTAAAAATCTTACAAACGCACTTGTAAACGCGAGGATTTTACGTAGACTGGCGCACACATTCTCACAGAATACAGCCAGTAGTCATCCAGCAGTCTGCTCTGTAAGACCCGATAAATGGTCAACGCTCTGCACTTATAGAGCTTTTCTACCTAGACCGGTTCTCATTCACCCATTCACACACACACACTCACATACCGATGGCAGAGCTGCTGTGCAGCTGACCTGACACAGGTACACGGCAACTTGGGGTTCAGTGTCTTGCCCAAGGACACTTCGACATATGACTGAAGGAGGCGGGGAATCGAACCCCCAATCCTCCAACTGGCAGGCGACTACTCTACCTCCTGATCCACAGCCGCCCCAATGAGATACGTTAATACAACTCAAAAAATATGTTGATTACAATGAGAAAAATAACTCAAAGGAGTTGATTACTATAAACTCAAAATTAAAAACCAGTACAGATGACTCAAAATATTAGAGGAGGTGAAAAAACTTTGATAAAACACAGTGTATTTGACAAGCTTTTGCTGTTCGGTCTTACAGTGTGATCTCAGTGAGAAGATGCCCAGTGAGTCGTCATGGCAACAGAGGCTGACTCTTTAATCCACAAATCATTCATTTAGTGCAGTGCTAAGCCGATATAGGTAATTATCTGATGGAGAGGAGGGAGGAGGAACATAAAGAGGGCAGAAGGGAGCTAGAGAACAGCAACAGTAAAGAAGTACGGTTTAATGAGCAATACGAGCCCCACCCACGCATGAAAATGTAGAACTATTAAGCCAAAACGGCCTAAAACATCACCTTTTTGTAAATGGGCTTATTAATTTGCATTCCAGGACTTGGCAAAGAAGAACAACAGCACTATTAAGACTGTGCAATTAGACTGGGCCGGAGCAAACTAGGAGAAAAGGACTGCAAAACCTATGTGTCTGTTCATAAAACCTTTTTTCTCGCATTTATTCGTACATGTTTTCTTACATTTGGTTTTCGTTTTTGACGTAATGTACGTCAGCAGCGTGCTGAGGACTAATGTCTGTTTTGGTTTTGTTAAACCTGGTGGAATGAAGAACAAATTGCGCCTGTAATTCATTCGTCTTTATGACTCACAGTGGTTTGATAATCCAGGTCTTCAAAGTGGAGACGATGTTGTACTGGGTAAGAACGCACTTAAAAAGCCCCACAGCACATCTGGAACATCATCTAATCATTAAGATTTGACTTCTCATTGGTGACACGCTCTCTGTTCTACCAGAGATTTAATATCTCACATAATTACACATGCTGAATAATCCTATCTAACTCAGCCTCCCGCCTCGGCTTCCTCATTTCCCTGCTCTGTCTATCCTCCTTTCATTTCCACCACTTTAATTTCATCTTTACATCTCTAATTAGCCATAGAGATGTAAATTCATGCTTCACAGGGGCTTGAGGGGATTTTCTTTGACCCGTTACCCTTTCTGACATTTCTTTTCGGGCCCCTCCATCTTTTCGCAGCTTTTGGATTTCTTTTATTTTCGCCTCTTTCCTTCGCACCCAATGGGTCCCAAAGGCTGCGAGTGTGTTCCAACATGCCGTAATTCACAGGCAGCAACCCCGAGGCTCTCAGTGTCGCAGCATGTGGTCTGCTTTTATCTCTCTCCTCTAACTCCCTCTCTGGTGAGGAAATAATTCATTATTATACCTCCATTGATTTTCTCTCTTTCCCTCCCTCTTTGGTACGAAGATCCCTTCTTTCTCCCCATCTTTTACTTATTTTGACACCCTTCTGCAATTTCGAACAAGTGTGCATCCATACAGATGTTTGGCCCTCGCTTGATGTGTGCCTGCGCGAGAGTGGTTCTCTCTTCCCCTCTCATCTGCTCGACAGAAATCCCCTTGAGCATCCACCTTCATCAGCTTTGAAAATGTTCTCTCAGAAGAAATGAGATAAGCGCAGCAGAAAATGGGCAAGAAAAAGGAAGAGGCTTCTTTCAGGGAGAAAGAAAGGGTATCATTACCGATTTATTGAAAACAAGATGAGCCAACGAGGATATAAAACTACATAACCTTGTCTGGACTGGACAACCCCGTTTTTTTGGCGTACTCTGTTGTTACGACGCTTCTTTGTGAGGAAATAGAAAATATATCCTATAGATGCACTCAGAGAGAATTGTTTTCTTCAGGCGAGCATCTGTTTTGTGTAAATCATCAGCGAGTTGGTCCAGATGGCTTGGCAATAGAGATGAGGTTATATTTTAATGAAAGAGTTGTTTTCTCTTCTGTTTGTATGGCGGAACTGAAATCACTAAGCTGAAACCCACCAACAACAGAACAGTTTCTCAGACCTTATAAAAGCATGAAAGACAGTGAAGCAGGGTAAAGGAGGAAATGTAGGAGAGAACAAGTAACTTCCAGCGAAATGCTCCCAAATTACACATGTACAGTCCCAAACAATCACCTTGAGGGCTGTTTGTTCGTGTCCTGATGAATGATGCAACTCGTCCTGATGAAATTAGTGCAGAAGAGCTGCAAAAAGAAGTAGAGCTAACCTGATGATTTTCCCTGTTCACGTGTCTGACATGGAGAACGGAGAGAATAGTGTGTAGAGAAGACTTTGGATCAAGTCTGTTGACATTAAATTCTTGGTTTGTTTCTTTTTAACACGGGAAAAATTTAAGAGAAGCAAAATGTGTCACTTCAAATCCCGTGAGAAAAATCTTATTGGTCAGATGTGTCACAAAGAGGGGAAACAAACTCGGGTTTGACTAAAACGGACTAAAGCCTGTAGGTGTGAGAGCGACCTTAGAAGAGCAGATGTTGCATAAAGACATGTCTTAACATGTTTGACATGGTCTAGAGGAGGACAGAGTTGTTTGAGTGAGCAGCAGAGTAAGAAGGACTGAGGGACTGAGAGCAGAAGAGGGGGGTGGGGGGTGGGCAGAGGTAAAGACCGGGATGAGACATGGAAGGTATGAGAGATTAGAGACGACAAGCTTAGGGAAGTAGGAGGAAGGGAGAGGAGAAAGTAAGGATGAAGAGCGGAGCGCGTAATGCCGAACCAAGAAATGGGGATTGGGAGGAAAGAAGGAGGATGAAGGGATGTTGGAATAGACACAGACGATCACATACTTACCATGTTACAGTCGCTAAACACATTCTGGGCAACATCAACTCAGTGTAGAAAGTGAATGAGTCATACTCCATCTCGACCGCCTGAAAACGAAGCGTCAGGTTGTGCCTCCTGACGCTTGGTGAGTAAGAGTAGAGTTTGGCAGCACTGGGCTGTTTGCACTTGTGAATTTGTGTAAATTGGCACCGCAGCGAGCAAGCAGGTCTGCTTAGTCAAGTTTATTCTGATGACTAAGTGTCCAGATGCGCTAGCGGAGGCCAGTGATTTATGTGCACATCTGTGGCACACGGCTCATCCCAACATGTCGTTTGTACCAGAGAATGCACAGCAGACAGCTGCGCCTTCCTCTGTGGTTTCCAGAAAGGTTTGGAAGACAGTTGGACAAACTGGGCACCTCCCTAAACATCAGTCATTTGAGTCATTAGTCAACATGCCCACAGGCCGCTTCTGTTCAGCAGGGCTAACAGGATGGCGGGTCGGAAACATTAAAACAGAAAAGCCCTGAAATGTTCACACCATAGATGTGACATGTAAAACTATTTATGCACATCGGTCACCTAACGAAACAAAACTCCAAAGAGGATGTCCTACTATCACTTCACTAAGATAATGTGCTTGAAAACCAAACTAAATGGAACCTGACAGGCCAGCTTATCGTGTTCTTACAGTGAAGCGGAAGCTTCCTGATCTGTTGGAAAGAATTTCATCACCCCTGTATAAGCACTCACACGAGCAGCCATTATCGTTTATTGGCCTTGATTTTTTTTTCTGTTCAGCAGACACTAAAATGCAGCTTTGCCAGCTCTTCAGACGGTTTGAAGTGCAAGGGCTGCAGAGAGAGAAGGTAATGACAGAGGAGCAGGTAATCCCAAAACTCCAACTTCTCAGGCGTGTGGTCTGATTCTCTGACTCAGCTCTGACTCCCCGCAGAGTGTTTGCACACAGAGTCTCCCGTGGCAACACAGACCGAGCTGGCTTCAAGGTTACAGCTCAGAGGGTGTGTGTCTTGTTTGTTTTTTTCTCCTCAGACGATGCTGGGCTTTTCATTCTTTATTTATTTATTCGTTTTGTCAGGCTAAATCCCAGTTACGAGCTACGCTCCCACGGATCTCCTAGATGTGATGATGTACTGCGCATCACGAATCCAGAAAGATATTCAGAAGCTTTTGAGCTTGATGCTTGATGTCCTGCACACAGCTATGACAATCAAGACGGCGGTGGGATGTGGACAGTTCCCGTAGTGTCTTTGAAGACTCAAACCGCCGTCATAGCCAATTCTCACCACATCCCTGCCCCACTGGTGAATGTAAGAGTGAATCCACTGCCATCAAATGTTGGCAAAAATAGATGTAATCTAATGCTTGTGTATGAAAATGAACTGCTTCGTTGTCTGAATCATCCTCAGTGTTGTCACTCAGCATGCAAAGGTGCAAAGGCATCATGCTTATACAGTATGTGTATCTTGCTTGGTCCGATCCGTAAGGAGAGTTCTGTCTGGGAGCCGCGTCTCTGACTGTTCGACCCTTTAAACTCTGGGCTACTCGCATTTCGTTCCCAACCATTAAGGAACTTTGCCTGGAACTTGCATAATTATTTTCCAAACTTGTGTCATGCTTGGAGGATCCATAATAATTCAGCAGTGGTGTACGCACGGTGTGGACAAACTCTGGGCCTCGTCCGCATTCATTAAGCATTAGAACGAGACAGAGAGAGTGAGTACTCCAGGAGGAACTCAGAGCAATCAATCAACCTATCAGCAGCTTTTTAAAAACTCTGTTAGTCATTATAATGGTGCCATGTTACAATGCCTTAGTTTCAGCTTTGAGAACTGATCGTGTTTTATGCTGCTCACACTCTGCTTAACGGAGGAGATGGATATTTACAGCAGGATGATGATAAATGGGATTAATCAAAAACATCACATTCATTTACAAACGTTTGTACTTTATTACTATTATTGTTATTCCTCCTGTAATAATTGTGTAAGAGACACTTTACCCTCAGTCTCTGGGTGTGTAGTCAACCTTTCAGAGCAAATGGAATCTTAATTGTTATTTAAACGTATGAGCATTGACAACTTAGAAAAGCAGCCTAGCAGGAAGTAGTAATCTAGTTGTGCTCTGTAATTTCACACATGTTGACAGAACACTGCATTACGTTGTCGAACATAAACGTTGGTTCCTATGCTTCACGTGAGGTCAGATAAAATAAACACGATGTTCTCTCCTTCCTGATTTCTTTGTCTCTGCAGATGTAGAATCTCATTAGCTTCTGTTTTTAGCCCTGTCAAACTCTGACCTCTCACGTTCTCTGTGAAGAAAAAAACAACATCACCTCTTCCAACCGTTCTGTATCTAATCAAATTCAAAGTGTTGTGCTCTCACCACTTCGCCGGTCTGAACCCAAGAGTCCGTTGACCTCCTTAACCTTGTGGTGGTTTCTCTGTAAAATGGCCCTCATGGAAGCTACATGCGAGGAAATTACACGCTGCTCTCATCAGGCTATTGTTGGCGAACATGTGCATCTATCTGCGTCAGACAACTTGCCCCCATTTTATTCTTCATGAACGATCCTACAAGCATGACTTGGGCGCAGACTCGCTGCTCTCTGCCGGCTCACAGACACTTTTCAGACAATATTAGGTTTTCAGCTGCCCACTATCTCCAGCTGTCTGATGGGGAGATATGAACATTTCAGATTAAGCCCTCCCACTTCCTGCAAAAGCACAATAAGAAGGTGGGTTCAGGATTGAGCCCAGGATCCGATTACGATGCGTCACACATTTTGACGTGCTCTCGGGCCTGTATACTCGGATAAGACTCTCACTACTGTATATCTCATTGTGCATTCTGCCTCTATGAAGGTGGAGCTTCAGGTCATGTCAGATTGTGGCTCCTGCAGAGCAGAGTCCTGCTGCAGGCCACTAATCTCTCACCCTCTCCCGTAAGGCTGCAAGGGCTCTAACATGAGAAAGACCACTTAGAGCACACTGTCAGAAAAAAGCTTTCAGTTTACAGTTAAAGGCGTCAGTGGGAAGACATAGAGGGGAGGGGCCTTTATGTCTTTTCATAAAGATGAAAGATTTACCCAGATTGTCAAGAGGTCTTATGCTTCTATCAGACGAGGGTATCGGTTTAATGAATTGGGTCTCATCCGGCCAAATGAAGTATGGGAGATTAGCTCCAGACTGGCGGCTTGGCTCCATTAAGCCTCTTAGAACAGGATGACTTTTTTGGCCATTGAGATTTAAAATGTTTCATCAAAACGAAAGGATGTGAAGATAAAAACATTTCTCCAGTGTCTCTGCATTGAACTTGATTCCTTCTCCTTCCATGTGTTTTCCAGCCTCTATTCCAAAGAATCATGCAACAGACAATGAAGTTGAAGATTAACTACATAGAACACTGTTGTTTTTCTAAGTAGATAAACTACAGTGTTTAAATCTCTCAAATGTATTAGACTCCAGATAGATATAATAATGCTATGTGTTAGTTTGGTGCAGGTTCAGGCTTTAGCACAAAACACCGTCCTAGAATTCATAGTCCCAGCTTCACAACCACACAACAGTGCTACACGTGTGTTTTTACAATAGGAACATTTTCCTGTAGAACTATTGAAAGAACTTGTTCTCATCTCAGTCAATACAACTTGATAAATGCCAGAAGGTCACACCACAAGTATTGCTGGATAAGTTGTGGAAAAATGACTCGCAGTGTGACAAGGTTAAAAGTTGTAACGCATTAAATGAGGTGAATGTTTAGTAACAGGATCAAACTTATCGTGTTTGGGAATAAAGGTGTTTGATTAATTGCTCATCAGCTGGGTTCACCGTTAATGCTCCCCATGGTTTACTCCTGCCCTCAGGGACACAATGACAAAGTAAATCCGGCTCTGCCCTTTCATTACCAACCTGACGCCAGGTCCTCATTGAGCCTCGTCCTCTGTAAATCCACCCTTGTCTGTAAATGCGCCCGGTTGCTTAGCGGCAACACCCTCCACAGAAATAGGTTCTTCTGTGTGTATCCTGCTCCTGCAAAGCTGGTCCTTTAATAACGTGGGGGAGGAAATGGTTCTCTTTAAATGGCCCGGGAAGCGAGGTGTTCAAGGACAACTGTGTTGGATGTCTTAAGTAATATATATTGTTGACAACAGCAGGGTTATTTTTAGTCCACGTGTAAGCGTTAACCCCAGAGTCACTGGAGAACCGTCTTATTATATCACATCACATCAAGTGTACGCGCTTTAATTTAACTGGTAATTTTTTTAAAAGAAAGGACTTTCACTGGAGGGTCCAGTGGTTTGAGGTAAAGTGTATTTGTAGAGGACAAACAGGCAGAGCCAGGTCTCCTCATAAACTACTGCTGCTGGTTTATTATTACAGCTCAGAAAAGATTGTTTTAAAATATTCCATATTGCACAGATAGTCTGAACTCATTTGGCGAGCCTAATGAGAAGACATAGTTAGGGGGCAGTACTGAAGATGAACAACCATCGTGGCTTTGGTAGCATGTGAAGAGACGGGCAGGGAAAAGTCCTGATGTCACACAGACATCAAGTGGGTGAGAGGATTCTGCAAGACTGAGAGAAATGGCCAAGGATGCAAACAGAGCATCAGAGAGAAAATGAGTAGGTGGGTGGGAGAGAGAAAAGGCAGAGTGAGATAGGGAGGAAGGGGAAGTTAGAGATGCAGCGAGGAGCAGCAGCAAAGGATTCCTCTGTACCTGTGGAGGAGATTAAGGGTCTGCATCCAGTGTGATTAATGAGCTGGCCACTGATTGCTCATCCCCATCTCCCTCTCATGAATAATCACCATGCCAGCACTTTGAAAGAGAAAGCTCGAGTTTCTCTGTGTGTGTGTGTGTGTGTGTGTGTGTGTGTGTGTGTGTGTGCGTGTGTGTGCGTGTGCGTGTAAAGGTAAGGTAAGGTAAAGTTTATTTATATAGCACTTTTCATGTCAAATGACAACACAAGGTGCTTCACATTCAGCAATGCCATAGAACACAGAAGTACTACTCCACAAGATAAAAGTAATAAGACAAAATAAGTAAAAACAGCAGACATGTAATAGCAAGTAAAATCAATATAAATGTATACAAGCACCTCAAAACACAATAAAACATTACAAAAACAATAAAAATAAATAGGTAAAATACAGCAGAAACAATTGATAGTAATAAAAATAATAAATTGT
>JAUMHF010000006.1:16294958-16353509 GCA_032359275.1 Microctenopoma steveboyesi | reverse complement strand
CGGCTCTTCAAATTGATTAAAAACAAATAGTCTATTAACACCTTTTTAACATCAGAAATCCACTTAGACGCTGCTGTAGAAGTGTTACAAGCTTTGGGGAGTTTATCAGTTCATTTCTCGTCTCGAGAACATTGTTTCGTTCACGTAATTACACTCTGTTTGGAGTAGTGGAGATGTGCCATCTGGAGAACAGGAAAGCTTTTCCACGTGTACCCTGATGATCCACCAGTGAACAGCGAGGAGCTGCAGAAACATAGGCGCATGAATAGGGAGCGTTTGAAGGAAGGTTTGATGATACTGAAGTGTAGCTCGGCGTCTAATGAACTGTGTGGCTGAGATCCCCTTTAGACTCATCTACACACTCCACAGCGCAGCGCCGGCCTCCCTTCACCCACTACTGGATCGCAGTTCACTAATTGCATGTTAATGAGCGGCCTTGTTGGTCCGCTGTGATGATGAGCACATAAACAATGTCAAGTGTTAAGGTGGAGACTGGAGGGGAGGTGATGGCAACAGAGGTCCCTCGAGTCCTTGACCGCGCATAATGAATTTCCACAGAGCACAGTGATCTGCGTGGACGGTCGAGACTGGAGTCCTGGCTGTGTTGGACTTCAAAAGGTCTCTATAGTTTCAGTAATTCATCACCAGGAAGAACGGGAGAGAAAGCATATTTAAAGAGATAGTACCCAATTAATTATATGGCCAGTTTGTCAATTTAGCCACTTCAGACAACTTTCTGTTGCGCAAGCGTTTTTGTACTTTGATACTTTAAGCCATTAAGTCATTCATTACCTTAAGTAATGAAATAAAGAGCAGTAGATAATCATCAAAGTGGATGATTGAGTTTGCATTTTGTATGTTTGTGGTGCATGTTGGATTAAATTTCTCATTTATTTAAGATGCGTTAAATGAACGTGAATCAATATACTGCCTGTGCAAAGTTAATTTATAAATAATAAATGCAATATTCCAATAAATTCTGTATTCATATACGTCCTTGAGTCTCCGCCTGCTGAGATAGTAACATTTGAACAACGTGAGAGGCTGAAAGAGAGACAAAGGAAAGTGTAACCAAGAAAATAAAACATTTAATCCAAGCTGCACTGCAGCTCAAACAGGAAACCTGTGGAGAGAGGAAGGAGAGACATTATTTTCCTGTCAAAGACCTTTCAAAGCACCATTTTCCTCTGGTGAGCTGTGTTGAATGGAAACTGGCTTGTTTTCAGAAGTGTCATTTGACAGTGATTGAAACCTTTCTGCACGCTGGCATCTAACCCTTAAACCTAAGAGCTGAGTCTGCTCTACAGTATTCCCCTGCTCCCCTCTGTGTTCTCCATGCACCTTCGTCTGGCCTTCTCTTCCTCTTTGGCCTGATGATTATTTGGAGACGTTTTAAATTGAATGTTATCTTAATGTAAAATCCATCCACCTTTACTAAATGTGGATGACGATTCCTCTGGAAACTAAATTACTAATGAGTCTTCACATCTCCCGTTGTTTACTCGTAATCACTGACGTCAGCAGACGTAATGCAGGTGGTCACATTGAAGGACGACCTTGATGTTCGGGGCTCTTGCTGAGCTTTTACCTGAGCCACAGCTGAATCACTACGACCGTTTCAAACACTGCAACAGACCTTCGGGTTAGATTTGAAAGGGAAGTATATCTGGCGTAACCTGCCTGATGCGTTTTAATTGCGCTCGCTGGTTCCGTACTGTCTCCTTAATTGTAAGGCATTAAATAGTTTGCTGTCCCACCAATTGTAGTTTCTGAACTTTAAAGGCTCCCTCGTCCATCTTTTCCTTTCTTTTTTTAACAGAGCAGTTCTCCGTCAGGTCACGTCCCTTCCTAGAGCCTTCCAAAAGGAAAGCAGCCGTTTGTGGTTTCTGTGTCACGACCAGGGCCGCATCAGGACATCTGCTCTGCCACTTGGTGGGACAGCAAACTATTTAATGCCTTAATCCACCCTAAGCTGTGGTTGGAAGCCCCTCGCGACTGCCGCATGCTGCACCAACAACAACCAGCTCCATTCATCAACCTAATGGGCTTTATATTTTTAACCCTTGCTATTTATCAGGCTGAGGCAGCGTGATGAGGGAAGAAAGAAGGATCAAAATCCCTAAAGCCTGCTCGAGCTCAACGGGGAGACCACTGATTCATGGCCTCTCTTCCTTTTCACATCACTCTTTTCCTCCTATCTGTTCCCATCACTCCCTGCTATTTTCTGCTCACTCCAAGCATTCTTATGCTTTCCATCGAGCTATCTTCATTTCACCCCCACTCCCTGTGGCCTCTCCTACACCACCTGCTCTTCTCCCATCCATGCTCCGCCCTCCTCTTCCTTCCTCTTCCACCATCACTCCAGCCTCTTCATTCCTAACT
The DNA here is from genome assembly GCA_032359275.1 of Microctenopoma steveboyesi. Taxonomy (NCBI): domain Eukaryota; kingdom Metazoa; phylum Chordata; class Actinopteri; order Anabantiformes; family Anabantidae; genus Microctenopoma; species Microctenopoma steveboyesi. Next base: position 16,351,127 of record JAUMHF010000006.1, on the reverse strand, counting down.
TACTTTTCCTCTTTAATCTCCTCCCGGTTTTACAGGACTTTGGGGACGATGGCTCCCTGTACATCACCAAGGTGACGACCATCCACATGGGGAACTACAGTTGTCATGCCTACGGCTATGAGAACCTGTATCAGACACATGTGCTGCAGGTGAATGGTCAGTACTGGTTTCATTTCTTTCTTACAGTGGTGGGAGACGTGTGAAAATGATGCTTTAGCTTTGTTTCTGCATCTCTGCAGTTCCCCTGTGTGGGGGTTTTGTTCAGTAATAGGCCTGCTAAGGATTCTGTGACAATGGAGAGCTGCGCCTGTAGCCTGTGAGCTGCACGAGCAACGAAGATAACTTGCTCTTAACTGAAATATGTCAAAACAAAGGATGTGACAGTGGGGAGTTGTCACATGCCAGTGGTTCCAACCATCTTCATCCGTCATACCCCTGCAACACTTCTCGCCGTGCCTCTTCCATAGATGGGTGGGGCTGCAGAGAATAATCCAAACAGACGTAAGCAGAGAGCTGTAGTGCTGAAATGCTGGACCCAACGATGTCCAGGACTTCCTTAAGTAGCTGTGATGGAAGGGACACGTGGTAGTATTTCATATGTGAGATATGCATCACAGAGGACAAATGGGCTCAGAGTCGATTGAAGATTGAGCAACGTGAGTTTGCAGCATGTTGAGTTGATTCTGTGCAGTGAATTAAACCCACATCGTTTAAAATAGATCCAAACCACACACAGGAAACTTCTGGCAGACTGAACTTTTTCAAATGCTTTTTTATTAATCATAGGCTTATGGGGATTCATCTCCCCTACCTTTTAGTTTTTATTACTAGGCATTCCTCCAAAGGTACTTTAGAAAGCCCCCCCACCCCCGGCCCCTTACCTGTAACAGCAAATCAAAGAAACAGCCCTCTACTTTCTGTCCCGTGGTGACAGACAGACAAAACAGGATAACAATTATTAATTTAATTAGGACAGACAATAGCTGGGATTGTTTTGTTGTTGTGTTTTTCTAAGATGCTAATAGAAATGAATTGCTGCAGCATTTTAGTGTGGGGGGGGGTCACGGAGACTGAGTAGGGTCCTGAAGGGGGAGTTATCCGGAGGGCAATTACTAAATGTTAGTGTTTGAGATTCAAGGTATTTCAAGCGAGATAGCGTGAGGTGAGATAAGGTGAAATGGAACGGAGCCAAGTGGCACATTAGGCTAAGTGGGCGGTTTGCATCCTGTTGTGCTATTAAAGCTTTCCGTCTGAACCGTGATGAGAAGGATGATGCTGCCGCCTCACTGAAGCCAAATATACTGCTGCCATATCCTAGAGTATGGTGGAAGTGCACACATGCAGCATATACAGAGAAGAAAGATGGAGGCACATTCAGTATGTTGGGACCGATCAGGGGTCAGGATGGGTTTCTGGGTGGAAAGACGAGACGGGGGTTTCATTTGTTAAATCCCTGTTAGATGGTTGATACGATCTGTGTCTGTACAAAAAGAACAACAATGAATAAATAATCGTTACAAACCACTGATTTGGTTTAATTTCTAGCAGTGTGTTAATACATAGAAATGTTTATGAGGAAAGCGAGTTAGAAAACCAGCAGATGTGTGTAAAGTACAATAATATAAGACGTAACATATGTGCAACACTGTCCTAAGCAGAGAGCTACATCGTGTTCATGTAAACTATTACCTCATATTTCATTCTCCCTCTGGATTTCACCACATTCATTTCCGGCCTTCCCCCCGGAGGCGCTGGTAAGTGGTAGATACGTCCAACATCCATTTCATGCTGTAATAAAACAGCCCCAGAGCTCTTGGATTCTTGTTTCGTGCGAATATATTCCATGCTGAGGTGAGACAAATTCCTCTCTGCCCATCGCGCGTGTGGGTGCTTGTGTTATATTCCTCCAGGAATTATTGTCTGCCATGAAACGGTGTGTGATTATGTTTTCACTCACCCCACTCCTCTCTTCTTGTTTGTGACTTTGGTTTTGTTTGTGTTCGTGCGTCTAGTCCCTCCAGTCATCCTGGTCTATCCTGAGACGCAGGCCCAGGAGCCGGGCATAACTGCCAGCCTCCACTGCCACGCCGACGGCATCCCAAATCCCAAACTCCTCTGGCTGAAGAACGGCGTGGACCTGCAGCCCAGATCCTCCAAACAGCTTTCTCTCATAGGTGAGGAGCCTCTGATTATTCTGGGATGTGCCGTCAGCACGGCGCATGCTTCTAAGCACAGACGTGTTGTCAGAGCAGAGCTGTTACATCCCAGCAGCGCTGCAGGAATCTTTGTGGATCCGGACAAAGCATGAAAGTGGAGTCTGTTCCTTTTCACTAAAGACTGAAGTGCTACTAGGATTTTGTTGTGCTTTTAATTTATCTGCATTTCACGCCGAGGGGACTGTCGTCCCCGTCTTCAGCCGTCTTCACTTTGCTTTTCTGACAAAATAAACATCCTTATTTTTTCAGACATGAATGAAAAGATCAGATGAGTGAGAATAAAACGAGCTCCGTGATATCCAGGCCAGAAGACGCACTCTCACTATCAGAGGGAACGAGCAGAAAGGAGCACGGCTCTTCTTTTTATGGCCTAGTTCTCATTAAGAGAGAGTTTATTGGCTGTGTGTGGGTCATTACCTGTGGTAATAGCCTGTTATCAACCCTCAGACACTCAAACAAGGGAGGCTCTGCAAGGTTCAGCAACACATAAACACTGCGGTGGCCACGTTTTCAGATTTGCCAACTAATGTGGGGAAGGACGAGGGGCTGGAGTCTTTTCATTAACAGTAGGAACAGAGAGATGTTTGCTCTTTGCATATAACGCCATGAGTGCAATAGAGACACTAAGTCTCCTCTAACCTCATCTTAGGCTGGACTCTGGAAAAGTGCAGCGAGCGGCATTGATCGTAAACCACAGCTGTACAGTGAATAAAGAAACTTCTTTGTGTTGCAGAGTCAATCAACCCGTGTTGTGCAACTGTCCCCGGTGCTGAAAGCACTGCAGCCCGCTGTAAACATGTCGCTGCTCCCCCCTGTTGTTTACTGGGAAAGAGGCTCGAGAATTTAGTTTTCGAACTCGGTTACGACTAAATAAATCAGTATTATCACAGCCCTCGTTAATCACCGGCGGATCTCACACACACACACACACACACACACACTCAGCACAAAGCACTTGTGTGAACAACGTGTCTTTGTGGCATCAGAGTTACACATAATAAAATCCAGTGAACACTGCTTAGGGAGGATCATTCGGTGCAGTAACTGATCTTTTGACGCTTAGATTTGAACTAATATTTACACATCACAGTAGGAAGCAGCCGTTACATGGAGTCATGGGCACCTGAAGAGTCCTCACTTTATTTCCTCCTCCCTAACTCCTGATAGAAATGTCTGGCTATTCCGCTGCTAAATACTGCTCTATGCTCATTAGCTAGTTTCTAAATTTGTCTCGGTGCAAAAGAAGCACATGAGGACTAATTTAACGAGCGGCCGATTCAGTGGTTTTCAATACGAATTGATCCGAGCATAATTATATGAATTAGCAGTAATTAAACTGGTGTCCCGTTTGTGCGGAGGCCTGCCCCAAGGCGGTTCACACAGAGAATTATTATTACAATCCTAAAGACATTTCACTCATGTGAATAATATCTTATTTTCCAAAGCAGTAGGTGTAGATGAACAAACCGTGTGACCGTTAAAGGGAGGGGAGAGGCGGGAGAGAGAGACTGAGACCAGTGTTAGATCCTATAGAAGGTCATAGGTGACATGCAGAGTGAAGCTTCCTTTCATGTGCACACACAACACGGCCTGTGAGAGCTCAGCTGTGGTGACACGCATCGGACAGAACGTACAGAAGCATCAGAGAGCAGATGCCGATGCTACATCAGAGAGTCTGGCTCTGTTGTGTTAACATGGCCTCCGTCACCTGTCGGCACCATCCGACGTAGCTGCTGCAGACAGAAACAACGCTGTGCGTGCAGCAGCTCGATGACAAAGTGTTGCTTTTCATCTTGGACAATCTATTAGCACAACTTTGATGGACGGGCAGAGCTGACGCAAACAGCTGATTTCACATCTGTTTTCATTTCTTCGGTCGTATGTTTGCTGTTGTTTCGTCTGCTCTGCAGCATCTCCTGAGAGAAAAGCTGCTAAACGTTCGGTAACGTAGCAGGAAGCTGTTTGGTACCGAGCTGGGGATAAAAACGATGCTCTTAGAGCAGTGACAGGGAACCACAGCAGTGTAGTTTCTGCATAGGCAGCTAAACGCCGATCTGAATCGGAGCTGCAGACTCGGGTGATGAATTGCCTGTAGAGCGCCGCTGCTTCCTCTGTGTCGTTTGAGAAACTGTATGGATTATACACATTTAATCAAGTTGTTCGGTGCGTTTTCTAAGTTACTGCGACTTCACCGGTTCAAAAATGATTTAGATCATCTGCACAGAAAAAGAGACTTTTTAAATGGTTCAGTTGGCTTTGTCTTAAATGAGGTGGTTTTGTTTCATGGCTGCAGGATGTCAGAGCACAGCATCCGTGTGGATAAACACACATTCAGGGCTGCATTTTATCACCCCTGATATTTAATGCATGTTCAGTTCTCTTCCAATGATTCCTAACTAATAACTTAAGCTTATTAAAGCATGTGCATTACACTATATGCTGCATAAACATTTCTAATAAACACAAACGTTCGCAGTAAAACTTGTGTCTTTACCGTGTCGTCTTCTCGTAGCAAACGGCAGCGAGCTCTTTATCGGCAGCGTCCGCTACGAGGACACCGGAGCCTACACGTGCATCGCCAAGAACGACGTGGGAGTGGACGAGGACATCTCCTCTCTGTTCGTTGAAGACTCCGCCAAGAAGACCCGTGAGTCGGGAAATTACAGTTTTCACCTTTTACTGATAAGAGAAACGTCTAACTTTTATTTCTCAACATTGTCTGCGTTATCTTCAAGTCAAATCCAGACACAGTGAGGCAGCAGTGCAGCACGTCTGCAGAGGACAGAGGAGCTTCTCTCAGCTGTGCTCACACGTTTGTGCTCGCACCTTCTTGTAATAATGGAGAAATCTGATTAAACAGTATAAATCACGTCTCTACGCGTGATCGTCAACTCTTCTCGCCCCCGGAAGCCCCCGCGTCACTGACTCCATACGTGCACAAGTCCTGCACAGCAGCCGTGAACCTGTGACCTGCATGCGGGTCACCGCGCAGCGCTTTGTAGTTCAATAGATTCTGTTCTTACTGCAGCAGCGTGGATTGATGCCTGAGTGGCAGCAGATGGTTTAATACATCTGTCAGACTTAGCTGTGTCTTCACCCAACAGAAAGTAGACAATATCATGTTTGCTCAAGTTGATCATCCCTTAGGTGGCGTGAACATGTGACAGCACGTCCCAGGTTTGATTTATATCCAACAGCAACATGAGTCCCTGTGTGTTAATATACAAATCACACACTCCAGCTTCCCTAATATTAGTGTTTCTTTACGTTGCATCGTTTTGACATTAACCCTGGTTATACCTACGAAGCGCTAATGTAAAATTAAGCAGAATAACCGACGCCTTGTCTTCAGGACAGGAGTGATGTCTTGATTTAGGAGGAGGAAATATGGTGCTGTCAACATTTTGTAGCTGTCAGATATGTTTAGTTTTGACATGGCACAAGAGAAATCACCTCCTCCGTTTCTTGGACGATCTGTCTCTTTTTTTCTCAAGGTGAATTAATGCTTTCCTCTCTCTTTTTCCTGTTGCTGATTCTGCAGTCGCCAACATTCTGTGGAGAGAAGAAGGTAAGGCTTCACATCCCTCTCAGTGCGTCCGTACTTCAGCAGCCGTTATATGTGTAACATTCAGAAGGAACACTGAAATATTTATGTTTTCTTCATGCCGCATGTCTAAATCCATCTGTTCTTTCTCTGTAACGTGTCCACAACTCTCAGCACGCTTTTATTAGCAGCACCTTGTTCCTCTGAACGCCTTCACATTAGAATAAGATTCTCGCAGACAGGACGTGAAATCTCAGCTTCCTATTTGATGCCTCCTGCTGCAGCATGTTGTGGACGTGTTGCTGACAGGACCCTTTGTAGCCGTCGTCGAAAAAAGCTGGCAGCCACACACTGCTAAGACGGTAGCATGCTAACAGGCGTCTCACAGTGTCTCTCCTCTGGCAAGGAAATTCAAATGTCCATCAGAAATGTAGGATCAGGCGGCGGTGGGAATTCTTTCCTGTCTTCATTTGTGACTGTCATGCTACCTTTTCTCCCAGGGCTGAGCGTGGGGAACATGTTCTACGTGTTTTCTGATGAGGGCATCACTGTTCTGCAGCCCAGTGAGTGTGAGATCCGCAGACACATGAAGCGGACAGAGAGGATCGTTGCTACCTATGTAAGTATCACCATTCAGTACATGCGAAGGACGTTTCCGTCGGGTCACTAGTTCAGGACGGAGCTGAGCAAGTTATGAACCTAATAATACACCAGGTTCAAGCGTGTTTTAATCAGGCGGTTGTTGTTACATATTTCACGCATGTAAAATCTCAGTGTCATCATCATCAGTCTGTGTAAAGGAAGTCACCTCCTCCTCCTCCTCCTCCTCTCCTTTTTATGGCATAGTGGGCTTCCTCGCCCCTCTAAGTGTAACGGGATTACTTGTGTCCATTAGTCAACAGCTCGCGGTAATAGACTCCACCGAGTCTATTCTACGCACCCTGGGGTTTTTAATCCACTGGAGAACATCCCTCTCCCAGAGCGATGGGCTTTAGATGGTAACGTTGCTTGTTCCTCTGAGGGATTTGGGTTTTACAGGAGCCTGTAATTGTATTAGAGATCAATACAAACTCAATAGGCCATGTGTTAGCCAGTTCCTGCTTTAAACAGCAGTTTCTCCGCTTCAGAGAGGTGAAGAGCAGGTGGAGACGCCTTTGTCAGTGTGTGCATTAGTGATTGCATGCTGGCGCAGGTTATATGTGTGAGTGTGTGCATAAACGTCTGGTCAGCAAAGACAAGCCGCGGCAGCCTGTAGAGGTGATATGTGAGTCAGCAGTGGTGCACGATTTATTTTTTTTGCTTTACATTGTTGAAAAGTGTGGTTTTTATTTTAGGACCACAGTTTTCTATAGAAAATACGCTGCGCTGCCTTTTATTCATTAATTAGTTTCTGTCTCATCTTTTACATCATAAAGAAATTAGCCTCGTCAACCATTACTTTCGGAAGAAGGGTGACTGTATGTTGAAATAACCTTTATTCTGAAACATCTATTTCTGTAGGAACAGCTGACTGCAGCAAGCGTTTTTAATGAGGGCCAGATTTGATCATGCAAAGAGTCCCGGGGGCTGAGATAAGATACAAATAACGTAAAATAAGCCGGCATAATAAAATCAAGAAGAGTAAAACGCAGGCATCTGAAATGATGAAGTAGATATTATGAAGTAGACGGGGGGGGGCACCGTACTGCTGAGCTGACTGACTGATACTAGTGAGTCCTTCCAACCTTTCACTCTTCCCATAATTCCCTGTGTTCTCTGTGGGTTCTTCCCAGGAGGAGATGTGCCCTAAAGGTGAGGGGGTGTCGCCCCAGCACTGCGTGTGGTCCTCAGCGGTCAACGTCAGGAATAAGTACATCTACGTGACCCAGCCCCTCCAGAGCCGAGTGCTGGTCGTGGATATTCAGGCGCAGAAGGTGGTGCAGGTGGGTGGAGCGGGTATCAGGCCTGGTGAGAACACACCAGAGTCTCAGAACAACTCAGAAAGGATTCGTCTGTGTTTGTGACTGACATTATAAATGTATGGTGTGGGGGAGACGAGCCAACAAAAGGCACGTTCCAGGAAGGCAGGAGTGTGTGTGTGTGTGTGTGTGTGTGCGTGTGCGTGTGCGTGTGTGTGCGTGTGCGTGAGTGAAGCGCTGAATATGACATTAATAAAGTCGCTGCACATTAATGCAACCGCAACCAATGTTTAGCTGCATGATGCAACACCATCGCCTATACGAAGTGCATTCCAGTCAACTTTCCAAGCTATTGAACTGCCTCCGATGTTGGAGGACCACATGCAAGGCAAAATAAATCAACTGCACCTCAAGCGTTAGGAACAGTACGGTGCTCAGGTGGGTGCTGGCTGCCGCGCCATTCATCTTGCCTGTAACGGCTGTTTAGAGACTGAGTCCCTCAGGGGTTCTTCCCAGGGTCAGTATCATTTATACTGCGGCACAGGATGAGAGGAAATAGGCGTAACACGAGGAGAAGGGAGATAAGTGGTGGGTCTGAGCAGAGAGAACGACACGAGGCAGCGAAACGAGCAGAAAGGAAGCTGTGAGTCAGGCCTGGTAGAGACACCAGAGTGATGTCATTCATCTGCGTCTTCACTCTGGTGATACTTAAGTTCAGGCGAATATTGTTTGACCACAGGTGCGACCACCTCCACCTGTTTGGGTGCAGAAGGTTAATACACCACCCTGTTTTCCTTCCTCTTTGTCTGAGGGCTCTTTTGTTGCAGAGGCAGCGCTTGAACGAAAGTCTGGCTTTATTTTCCAAAGCAAGAATCCCACGTTTATCTTCAGAGTTTATGTCGGATCTCCACCTTTGTATAAATAAATCAATCGTATCTCCATCTGGAGAAAATAAAAACCAAACTGAGGCAGATCCAGCGTTTTTTGATCCTTAGTTACTGGGTTTGTCCTCAGCACGTTCTCAAAGTGAAGACTTATCTTCTGCACCTTGAGGTTTCAGGTACAACCATGTTTACTGTTTTGCACTTGGAGAAAGGTGTAAATGTGGTCCTTCATGCTTTTCTGCACACGCAGGCGCGTCACCTTCGTTATCTTCCCTCACGAAGAGATCTAACCTTGACTCGCGTGTCAGACCTGTGCCAGCGAAGCCTCCCGCCGGCTCTGAACACAAATGGAACATCAGCTAATTAAAAAGGAACGCGGAGGGCACAAACCTCTGGCTGTGTGGTAACGAAGGTGGTTTCTTCTGAGCTGCAGTAAATCAACCAGGATGCTGTTCTCTTCCTACTTTTCAAAAGTGCTTGATGTTTAATGTAAAGCAGAAATATACCGTGGCCGCCTGAAGGGTGGAGGTTTTATTCTGTTTGGGCAAATAAATCTCGAGGAGAAATCACCCAATATATAACATCACTGTTTATATTGTATTCGGTTGTTAGATGAGGGTTCGACAGGTTTTTAAATCGATTTGAATGTGTGTAAAATCAGAAATGTGAGCTTTACACCCTGATCTGTAAAGAACTGGCTGCTGCTAACAGATAAGTTCAACTTATTTCTTACTCGTTAATGATATAATTTAAAAATGACTGTGACATAATCAGAAAACAGTCAACTCAGAATCATAATTTACTTTACTCCTGCAGCTTTAGTGATTAGTTGAGGGACTGGACATTTTATATACCATCTTCATCAAATTCAGAATTATTCTCGTTTTCTTGGCACAAAACAGTCTCCATTACATATTTTACGTCCTGGACAATCCTTGTACAGTAAGCTAGGGCCCCAGAAGCCTTTTAATAGACTGCACCTCACTTACAGAGGCCACCTGGTGGTTGTTGGTCCAGAAAAGAACTTCTGTTTGCAGCTAAACGTTAATTAACTTAAGTGTCTCCCTGCTGCTACTGTGGCAGCGACGCCCACGAGCTATAACTAATCCTGGGGCAGAGCAGCAGAAGAGAATCACTCTTCATGACATTTTGTCTGAGCCTTTACAAAATGTTCTGGTCAGACTGAATATTCACCACGCTGATCTCCTCAGTGAGAGGTTTCTCAGGGCAGATCTGTGTTTTACCAAACCAAAAACAAGCGAAAGAAATGAAACGAGCTCTCAGAATTTAACGATACAGGAAATGTCCAGAGGTTACTCACAGTTCTTTAGCAGAACTATTACACTGAGCCGGACACAGAAGCCGTTCCATTTCCTCACAGTTCTCCAAATGACCTGACCTCAGCTGTACCTCTGCTCCCATCATGCACCGGGCTTACCCACGTGCAGAGGCGAACCCACACACGCAGTCCAGCATCTCCACAAACTGCACACAGACACATGCTGCGTTGACACTTGGCTGACCACTGGAGAGGAGAGGGCTGGACCTCCCATTACTGAACACAGAGTTTGTGGTCTCGCCTCGCTGGCGGGGGTGTCAGCAGATCCCTGTCCACCCAGCCAGAAGCAGGGTAATGGATTGTGTTATTCCTTGTTGTTGACATTGCAGCAGACCTGAGGTTGCAGACGCGGCGCACCCTCCATCTCTCTCTCACACACTCTGGTTTTCCTGCTTGTTTTTCCACCTTCTCCTTTCGCTGTCTCTGCAAATGATTTTTGTTCTATTTTTTCCATCTGAAGTGTGTCAGATATTCTTAGTAGAACATCTCTGTACATCCTATCTGTGGTGCAGGACATCTGAGTAAAGCTTAATAAAGGCCTTTTAATGCCGGGTTAGTCCTGGATTTAAACCTTAGTGTTAGGATAGCAGCGGTATTATGAAGGACTACGGTTGAACCGATACGATTTTCAGATAACCTCCAGCACACGGCGTCTCTGTGAAAGTGCTGCTCTGTTTTATAATACCGACGCACGTCTTACTATTGATTATTGACCAGCAGATTGGTTTAGTTTTCTGGTGCGACACTATGAGCATGTAACGGACGTGTTGCTGCCTTATTTCACTCTTCTCCCCACTGTCTGTCCTCCAGGCGGTGACAACAGATCCTTTTCCGGTGAAGATGCTCTATGACAAATCGCACGACCAAGTGTGGCTTCTAACCTGGGGGGACATGGACAGAAGACACCCAACACTTCAGGTAAGTGTTTAAAGCGCTTCCTCTACAAACAGAGGAACATAAAGCGTCTTCGTCGTCCCACCTTCTGGTTCTGCTGCAGCGGAAGGTTCACAAAGTGGGGAAAACGGCGCCTCATGACTACTTGAGCGCCGCCGTGCACGCGCCGCCCTGTTTATATGATGAAGTATTTGCACGATAACATTTAATCTGTGTGTGTTTTAGAGCATTTACCAAACACCAGCCGAACAGTAATTCACAGTCTGCTCGTGCCTAGCGTCTCTTTGGACCACTGGTGTTGGAGGATTCACAAATGAGGGATGATCACAGGTGTGGTTGGATTTAATCCACCTCCGGGGACTGGGTGGGCGGAGGGAAGGGGGAGGATGATGCAGATAGGGTCGAGGAGGTGGAGGGGAAGGAAAGGCAGCGGAGTTATGATGCTGTTTTCATGTAGCGCTCGTGTGTGTTTCCCGCTGTAATCTCTGTAACAGGAACAAACATGTTCATTGTTCTGCTGTGTCCCACTGGAGGGAACGATCCTGTAACGTTCAGCGAGGGGCTGTGCTCTGTCAGTTCATCCCAGGGATGACAACGCTCCAGTTTATCCTCCTTGTGAGGATCTTCAGGCTGAGATGACTCATTTATATTCAGAAAGGCAGAAATGATTCTTCCTACTATTGGTTTTGAGGTGTAACAGTTCATCACTCATTCTACATGTGCGTCCTTCCTGGCATCTGCACCTTGTGAGTTCTGCATCGCTTTGGTCCAGAACGTCTGACGATCCGTTTCTTCCGCAGTAGATGTGTGAAGTCTAAGATCAAACCCGGATCTCAAAACGTGGTTGTAGGATAGAGATGGGATTATTAGGGGCTGATGTTGGAGTGTATAATATATGTCAGCATTTCTAGTGTGGTGTGGAAACATACCATTTTTTTTACCACGGGACAGAACAGCCTGGGTCCAAACCACATTTGTTTCAGTTGTTCATCTTAAATCAAGCAGAGAATTCAAACGTCATTACACACATTTAATTTTTCAACAATCAGAGTGGAGAAAGCAGCTTTGCATAAAATGCCTTCCACGTGTGGCTGCTGAGGCCAAAAAGCACTTTTATTTATTTCCCGTCTTCCTGCAGTAATGAATGATTACGGCGCGGGGCACGACTCACTCACAAATGCAATTGCGAGGAAACCGCATAATGGATTGAAGACCACATGGATCACACGGCAAATAAATGGTCTGATAATGTCATTATCATTTGGACTGTTCCCCTCAGCGGATCTCACGCGTGCCTGCGTCCGTGCGTCTCGTCCGTGCACACGCGATGCGTTCGCGGGTCGCACTTGAAGCAGACAACTTTCAGCTGGGCTCCGTATCTCCGTGTAAACACGGGACGGACTGATTGTCAATTCATTAGCGAAGACAAATGGAGGAATCTCTGGCGGCGAGGAGAAGACGTGGCCTTTCAGGCTGTCAGTTCGCTCTGTGTCTATGTGCCAACGAGACATTTAGTGTTGCCCGTCTGCTTCCTCCCTGTTTACGTTGGTCAAATATGTTTGACAATGATGTCGGTGTTCAAAGTATTCAGCAGCTGTCAGATTCAAGTCTATCCTTTTATTATTAAATTTTTTGACACAAGTGACAGTATAATCATTTCAGAACAGAATTTTTTCTACAAATATATTTAATGTAACTAAAACAGCCACATTTTTCCAGATCAATTCAAATATGCAGCTGTATTTTTAATATAGAATTCCATTTCTCTCAGCTTAAAAAACAGATGTGTTTGCTTGGTTATGAGCATTTCTATCAACTCAGTGCTCAGCCCTCACTTAACTTTGATGATAGAAGCTTCCTAAGTTTGACTTCCAAACTTTCACTTGAACTCCAGCTTCTGGGACGGCGGCCATCTTCTGTGCCGCCAGGTTCAAGGATTCATGTTTGGTGTGTGAGTTAACATCTGCATGAACAAGAAGTCTGGAGTGAATCTTCCTCTGAATCCAGAGGTCATCAAACCTCAGTGATGGAAACACACTCTGGAGCGTTTGAGGAACTGTGAGTAGATATGGGGAGAAAAAACATTCAAGACTTCTGGACACTGTATGTTGCTGAAAAGCAGAAGCTGCACAGTCGGTGCCAAATCCCCCTCCTGTATCAGGGCAACGAGTGAGGTAGGAAGTGAGCAAAACCCAATTGGGCTTCATGGCTGAGTGTGGTTGTGAAATCCAAAGATGATCAATGGAAACGCGACCCCGGCGGCATTAAGTTGACACCACCTGCAGCCCCGGAGTCGCTGTAGCTGCCTAATAACACATGAATGATACTACATTGAGCCCAATTAACTCCCATCATTGTGTCCCAGTAGCATCGGAATAACTTTTCTCACCGAGGACTCCTTTCATGAAACGCTGATCTATGAAGAAAAGATACATGAAATATTCAGGGGATTTAAGGGAAAGAGATAAAACATCTGAAAAAAACGCAGCAGCACCGTAGCAACTTGCAAAGTGCTATTTTTGTTTCCTCACACTTCACAGTTCTGAGGAAGCAACATGGAGGCTGCCCCCCCGCTGAGCGCAGTCTAGAGTTCAGCTTAAGTGTTGTGGGCGAACACGTCCGAATAGATTTTACAGTCGTCTGTTGTTGCTGTTTTTTCAAACACACGTTCTATATGCACTCCAGCAACACGTGACCAAACATCTGAACCCAGAGCTGCTGAAATTATTCAGGTTTCTCTGGAAACGCAGCATCACAGAGCAGAAAACGGAGATAAATGTGCCGCCTCACATGTGCAGGTTCCTGCAATCGAACGCGACGAGGCATTCGTCAGTGACAAGGCGGCGCCCGTCATCCTTTCACAAACGTTTAATTTCAGGTGCATGACATGAGAAATGGGTGTTTTCCTGTGGCCTGTACACCAGAGACAAACATCACAGGAGACAATGCTTTATCAGAAAAATGAGTGGGACCATGTTTCCCCCTAATACTCTGTAGATGTTTATCTTTTCCAGAATATATGGACGTGTGAGTTTGACGATTTGCAACGAACGTTTTACGAAGCCACAGATTTCATAAAGTAATGTGCGTACTGGCATCAGATGGCAGGAGCAGTGTGTTCAGTGCTGTAATAAAAGCGCTTTCCGTAGGTAAATTGATTGGTTTGTCTGAACATGTCACCAAATTACAGCCAAACCAATGAGAACGATTAGAGGTTGATGCCAAGCGTTGAGAGTAGATGTGTAGGGAGCCTCTCTTCAACCTTCAGCAGTTTGGAGGTTAGAAATCGTGGAGTTACTGCGGCTTCTCTGATTATTGTTACACACTGTTAAACAGTTTTACGCCGTTTTCTGAGCCCACTTTAAAACCCTGGGTCGTTATAGTAGCTCTGTTCTCTCCGTTGTCCACAGGTCATTCCTCAAGCGAGTGTGGGAGAAGTACATCACGCTGTCCGCACAACTTTTCAGAGGGTCAATGACTTCTTCATTCCCCCAACCAACCTCATCATCACTCACGTGAGGTAAAGTAGCACGTGCACGTCTGCCCCGAGCCCCCCCCTGAGCCCCCCCTGAGCCCCACTGACCCTAAAACACAGGCAGCCTCGCTGCTCACCCGCCACGCCTGTCCTTCTGAGGTGCAGGAGAGAAGAGCAAATTAAAATTCTAATGACAATCTCAACGCGCATTAATCACTGCCCGCAGAAATCTCGAAAGGCTATTAACCTTTTCTCTGAACTTTGTCCATCTAGGTTTGCCTTTGTCTTCCTCAAAAATGAGCCTGCGATACACAAGATTGACCTGGAGACCTTCCGCCGCGTCAAGACCATCAGCCTGAAGAACTACAGCTGCGTACCGGTCGACATGGCGTACACACACCTGAGCGGCCTCTACTTCATTCAGTGCAAGAGCAAGAGCAAGAGCGACCTGCAAGCCCCGCCCCAGCTCCTGATTGACAGCGTGACGGACGCTGTGATTGGAACGAACCTGAACGTCACAGGGCAGCCGTTCGTGTCGCCGGACGGGCGCTACATCGTGACGCCTGACCGCCAGAGCTCCAAGCTGATAATTCAGACAGTGTCTTTTCAGGGGGAGCTGGGTCTGAACCAGGAGATGGACAATCCTGTCCATGTGTCTGATCTGGTTTTCCAGCCCTCCTTCACAGAGTCCAACCAGCATGTAGTGGTGGCCACCTCAGGCTCAGGCACGGACCTGCTATTTGCCGATCTCTCCTCGGGTCGCACCGAGGTCCTCCAGAGCCTCAAGGAGCCTCTGGGCCCTCGCACCTGGCCCTGGGGGGGCCCCAACAGAGTGGTGGTCTCGAGCGGCTTGTTCGGACAGTACCTGGTGACGCCATCAGCCGAGTCCCTCTTTGTCCTGAACGGTAAACAGAGAACGCCGCATTGCGAGGTTTCAGACATCAAGAGAGGGAACACAGTCATCTGGGTCGGTGAGGTATGAGTGGAAAAAGAAAAAAGAAAGTGTGGAAAAAATGGAGATCAGGCCAAATTAGCTAATTTAAGTTGTGGACTCAACCCTGGGACTGAGCGAGACGGGAACACGTCTGGGTTTATTGTAACAAAAGTTCACTTAAAAATAGACGAAATGGGAAAACATTAAGAAACGTTGTTGTGATATTTCGACTGGGAGAAAGTGTCAATGCCGTTCAGTGCAACAGTGATCTACGTGCACTCAACTATACAGAAATGTACATTTATTGCACTTCCTTCCACGTTATCACAGCAAATAGGAACCTGACGAGGGGTTATTAATGAACTATGAACTATGCACAATGCTCACTTTTTTTAGAGTAAAAAGCTTTCGGATTTTGTTTATCTCAACGATGTTTGTCGTTTTCACCAGTGCTGCATATACTCACAACAAAGTGTCTGTCCCTTAGTGTATGTGTGTTCTGGGTCCTTTTAAAAGCTACCAACCTGTTGACTCACCTTCGTCATGGTATCGTACTGTATCCCCCCTCAGAAAGCTTTCATTCTCCTCATGCTGGCAGAGGTTGGCTTTATGCACATGTACGTGTAATACCCTCTATTTACATTGTCTGTCCGGAGCGCCTGATTGGTCCATTAGCTGTCAAGGAATGACGTTCTGCTTGCACAGGGAGTCGAACCAGAGATGTGGCCTCTTGCAACGGTGTAATCTGTCCCCCACAGTCGCTCTGTACCTGCAGAGCCTAAAGAAGCCACTTAGCAGATGCCCCCACATGTTGAGGCTGTGCCAAAGAGGCATCCACTCCACTATCGGACGGGCTGTGAGCATTTGTACATCATGCATGCAACAGAATCGAACCCCGAGGCAGGTACAAGAAAGACTTTATTGGTTATGTTGTAGACAACAGAAACCTAGCAGCTGGATTCAAAAAGTAGGTTTACATTTCACAGATATTAGCAATACAGCCTGGTAAACATTTTTCCTGTTTCCAGAGGTTCTTGATTATCAAATTGCTAGAATGTACAGACTAGTTTCATTATTATTCACAAACTTTGCACCTACTTTTGAAAATCACAGTGTTATCTGTCTCAAGGCATTAACCGAATAAACACCAGCAACTCTTCATCTGTGGAAACGGAAACTTCATCATCTTTGTAGTTTGCGTTGCCATTTGCTCCAATAGCGACGACCCTTTAGCGGCAACGCGGCACCGAGGCTTTTTCTCTGTCTCTTTACATCGACAGCCTCGAGGCCTCGTTCATATTTGACTAAACTTGTCTTAAAATTCACCTTTTAGGTGTCGGCCTTATGATGTAGAGCACCTCTTTGTCTCCCAGCTTCCAACTTTAATCCGTACTTTTCCACACAGTAACACAGGCAGAAGAATAAAACATAGATGTGTTACTGTATGAAAACAGTTTAAACGTAAGGGTCTAATTTTAAAAACAGGTGGAAATAGGACTTTAGAGACGATACTGGAGCTGATTTGTAGACGTCTTAATAGATCAGTGTTGGCTGAATGAAGCTAATTTCAGGAATCAGCTTCATGTCTGTATGTGATAAATGCTGCCAGGAGCTGAACACAGCAACTTCTTCATGAGGTGAAACAGGAAAACAGCTGGACCGAGCATGTTTGCAGACAGTGAATCGCCGTCTCTGGATGATCGTGTTATATTCATATCAGTAACTCCATTAGATGATCATACCGCACAAATGCTCACAGCCTTTGGGACTGAGGAGTTGTTCATCAGTTTCAACATGCTGATACTACTACCAAGGCCAGGAGGAGGCAACCCTGGTCCCAGAGGGCTAAACCCCTGCTGGTTCTCCAACCCCCCCCCCCCCACACACACACACACACACACACACACACTGACAGCTTCTGATTGGCTGTCGTAATCACCAGTGGGACAGAGAGCAGCAGTGCAGGTATCTCGATCCAGGATTGCTTAGTCACGGCGTAGACGAGAACACTGAAACAGACCTAGAAGTCCTGCTGCTTATGACAAACGGCAGCCTGTAAGTCCCCAGTGCGATGCAGCGTGTAGGGTAGAAATGAAAAACACAGGCGTGATGTTGTTTGTGATTTAGATATTTGCTGCTAATCTGCATTGAAACCACGCCGGCATGAACCTGTTGGCGCCTTTAGGAGGCTGCGACTTAACCAGGCTGATAATGTTTCTTAGACCACTGTTGCACTGAGGACAGAAATAAACCCGACTCACATCTATGTTATTTCAATGGAAATCTGTCCCTGTTTTCTCACTGAACCGACCGTTAAAGAGGTTCCTCTAAACAGGTAACCTGCCGTATTCTGAGACGCATGTAATGAAACCAGCTCCCCAACACAGTCACTGATGATAGTCGGTGATCTCTCACGCCCTCAAACATACCGTCTGTCCGCTTATCCGCTGAGGTCGACTCGGCAGTGCGCCGTCGCTACTAGAGCCAAGGAGACGAAGAACAAAGAGGCTGCACCTGCGCTTGCTGATATATCTCCATCTCTACATACATCTCTGTACCCCCCCTTCAACCCTCTAGGAAGGGGCTGAACCGCTTGGTGTGATAGACCTCGATAGGAGCCACTGTTGTAGATATCATGTTTAAAACTCGTTCAAACATGACTGTACAGTTTTCTTTTTGCATTTTTGTGTGTTCTGGTTTATGAGGGAATTGTTTTGTAAGAAAAAAAATCGAATTAAATATATTGTAAAAATCAGTTAAAGCGTCAATTTGTCCAAACCAGCTGCCGCGAACTAGTCTGTGAAAAGTCGGTTCAGGTTAAAGGAAATCCAGTTTACTCAGTTCACTAGTCACAATCCAAGGCTTGTGTGTTTTAATGTATTTAAGTACTTCAGCTATAATATACGCAACAAAAATGTTGTAAACTCCCAAACTTTTTAAAAATTCTAACAAGCGAACTGTAAATTCAGCATTTTGTATAAAACAGATCGTCTCTAATCATTACGGAGGTCAGACCATTCAAATGCAGCGCTGTTCCTTAAGGTCTGAACATTAACGTTGAGCTGAGCTGTAAAACTATTGATAGACTTTTTTATTAATGTGAGAATTGGCTATTTCCATTTTATTCTTTTGTTTAATACAAACTGAACCTGCTGTCTGCGTAACTGCAATGGGACAACTTTATTACTTTACTCTATTCATTCTTCACATGCTGAGCTGAAGCTTTAGCAGCTGACTGGTTGCACTGCACCAGTTGAACATCGAGTCTGTAGCAACCGACACGTTTCTTTCCCGGAGCCTTTCAGAACAAAACGTCCAAAAGTTGCTTTGGAGACATGTTAAGAAATGAAGTATAATCCTGCATCAGGAGGTATTTGTTGATAAGTGAAGAGAAAAGAAATATAAATATCACCCCTGCAGCAAATCCCTGCATTTTACATCAAATCTTCTTTTTCCCTTTTTACACTTCATGAACTGAAAGTAAAACTAATTTTATGTCTGTTTGCTGCAGGGCTTTTATATTTACTACTACCACTAATAAACTCTATGTTTAAAGATGTAATATTTTCCTGAACTGATGCTTAAGAGTGCTCCAGCACACTGTGATCATCACAACGTGACGTTCATCCCTCATGGCCTGGGTCCACTGATGAGCTGGCCTTCGCTCCTGGATAAGTTAATGTAATCTATTAATAATAATAATACATTTTATTTGTGGGCGCCTTTCTACAACCCAAGGACACCTTACAGAGCATAAAAACAACTAATCGTAAAAACATACACACACATATACAAAATAATAAAACCCAAGGAAAAGTAATAGGAACCAGGAGTTGATAAGTAAATCAGTCTCTAGAGAAAGTAGACCAGCTTAAACAGATGAGTTTTTAGTTTGGACTTAAAAAGTGGAAGAGCGGTTGTGTTTCTGATTTCCGGTGGTAGACTGTTCCAAAGCCGTGGAGCAGAGTGGCTGAAAGCTCTGCAGCCCATGGTGGAGAGTCGGGCAAAGGGAGCAATGAGCTATTGTGTTTCTGCTCGCGCCAACGATCCATTACCATTACTCACAGTGAAGGAGGCTGTCAATATGCTCCGCGTCAGCATCAGACTGACAGAAAAGCACAGAAAAAAAAGGGAACAAAAGACTTCCTGTCGGCAAATATCAGTCGAGTAGGAGAATCTTATCACGCAGATAATTAACATCCTGTTCACACATACTTCAATTTACAATGAATCAGAACAGAGAAATGAAGACTGCTCTTCATCCAGTCCTCAAAACCAACAACACAATCACACTTCAACTCATCGTCTCCTCTTCAGAGATGCTGGAAATAAATATGTTTCCTCACGGTGGCACCTCCTCGGCTGCTTTCACACACACACACACACACACACACCGTCTCCAAATCATTTCAATTACGCTGAGTAAATCTGAGCTGTGACTGAGTTAGGATGGCTGCAGAAATACAGAACAAGTTGGTTTCTGCTCGTCATCGTGATGTAGAAACACCAAACCTCACACTGGGCCCACTTTACTCTGTCGCCTCTCATATCCGGATAAAAGCCAAAGTGAGATTTAAGACGCGTTTGTTTACACTGAACCACACCAGCAATCAGTCTGGAGGTTTCTGGGCTGCACGCAGCCCAGCTCTAGTGCACGAAGAGGTACCTGAAGCCGTTTGATTTACAGGAGTATTTCAACATCTGATGGTTCTTTGGGGACTGTGTGCTGTAGGTGTCACAACCGGGCGTAATAACAGACACTGAATATCACTGGATAAGGTAGATGTAGATGTATAGATGTAGGTAAGATGTACATGTAAACTAGATTTTGAAGGTTCAATATGAAGTCTGAACTATAACACGCGACCACAGTAAATGTGTGAACGGGAGCAGCTTACTTTCATCTTCATATCGCTGCTTTGTGTTACTCAATGACCCGAATATCAGCGAAAAGAGCCAAATCTCCACGGTCAGAAAGGATTGGTTTCATCAGCTTAGCTGTTTTAAAGCTCCAGACAGTGTCAGGAGAAACAGGCCCGGACATAATGACCCTCACAGAGGGAG
The DNA here is from genome assembly GCA_032359275.1 of Microctenopoma steveboyesi. Lineage (NCBI taxonomy): Eukaryota > Metazoa > Chordata > Actinopteri > Anabantiformes > Anabantidae > Microctenopoma > Microctenopoma steveboyesi. Next base: position 16,330,879 of record JAUMHF010000006.1, on the reverse strand, counting down.
ATCGTCCGAGTCCCACGCGCTCTCACACTGGAGGAGACGGGACCTGGCTCTTTGTCCTCTGACGATGATGCTGCTCACCAACGTCGACAACATAAATATAATCTCTGCAACACTGAAGAGCTGAAGGAGAACAGCGCAGGTAAAGGATTACAGAAGACCAGCTAACAGGTCTAACACCAGTTATTTAACTGTGATGATGTTCAGCATGAACTTAACTGAATTAGTTTTACAGTTTTTATTCACAAACAAATCACCAGTATCCATCCATCATCCATCAAACAGTGTTGAAGATATTTATATAAAATCTGGAGTTAAATAAACATTCAAAAAAATAAGAAAAACATGGAGTCGAATGATCTGGGAACGCGTCCACGCTGGAATCAAACAATCCACAGCACAAAAGCTGCATCTGTTACTTTTATCATTTTATTTCAGCCACAGCAGAAAGAAATCATTCTGTTATGTTCTAACGGGGAAAAACAGTAATTAAATCATGTTAATTCTATTCGTGTACCATCCAAAAGGCTGCAATTTAAACAAAACGGGCCTTAAAATAGCACTTCGCCTTTCAGTAGAAAAAAATAATTATGGTGCTGGAAAGTGAAAAATGACTGATGCAGAAAGGGTTTGGTTAATATCAGCAAACATAAAAAAACAACATGAACTCCAAAGCGAGTTCTGAAAGCTGTATACCTCTGTATGCTGGGGAAATTATTGCTAAATGGTAACAACACTGTCAGCCCGGCGCAAACGTAGTGACTTGTGCTGCAGTCATCTGGAACCACGAGACAATGAAAAGGTCCCGGGGGGGTCCACTGGTCTGTGTGAGATGGAGTCCTCACGAGCGTCTGCGGCCCTGCACATTCTGCCAGTGACTGAACGAAGTCATAGAAATGACTGAGTTCTTCAGGGAAATTTGACGAACACAAATTGATATTCATGCTGGAGTACTGTTGGTTTATCTGGGCCGCTTATTCCTCTAATGAACGCGGCCCATGTGAAAGCAGGGCTGATCTAAGAGGAACGAATATATCGATGCTCTGTGTTCCTGAAACCTTTAGGGTTGGATCTAGAAAACATTTGATCTGAATCCCACCAGTTTGGCTTCAGTCGCTGGGAACCATAAAGAAAACCAGTTTAGGTCTGTGATGAAGGAAGATGAGTCATCATCATTTGCTTTTCACCACCTGTAGCTACAACCTGAAAATGAGCAGATGCAGCAGAAGGTATGAAAACATCTGCAGCTTAGGACACACGGTCAGGTCTTCCATTACAACTATGAGGTTAATGGACACCACCTGTTGGTTAATATTCAGCAGGGACGCTGCTGTGTTTAAATCCCCACTCAGCTAAACTAGTGATGTGTCATTTTCTCTCTTCGACAGAGCACGTTACCCAACTCAGATTCAGGCAATGAATACAGCTGCATGTTGTCCACATCATGTCGGAGCTGAACAATTCCAGAAACCGGATCCAGAGTGGAACCAGCAATTAGACACCATCCCTGTTTGAATGTAGGCGTGTGGGAGGAAACTTCATCGTTTAGAAGAAACGGGAACCGAGGGACGGAAGAATACGGACGTGCCGAGGCTTTAACATCCTGATTTTATGTAGGTGTAGGACGGTGGTGGAAATATTTTACTGAGGAGCATCATTCAGCTTCCAGTGTGTGCAGCTCAGGTTCTTCGTGTTCGGGTCCGACCCAAAACAACAAAACACGTATCAATAATAAGATAACCAAAGAAATGATATACACCAAAAAACAGATAAGACCAACGAGAAGCGGAACATCCGCTCATCCACCCTTCACTGACGGAGGCTTCTCCGCTTTGCTGCTGTGGTGGAGTGATGCTTTCATCATCACATGAAACACACTTCACCTCCAGACACAAGCAAGAAGCAAGTCCCAGTACAGCCTGGAAAAAAAGAGCAGCGGCAACATGGAGGATTCATCCGAGCAGCTCAGGAGGAGGTCCGGGAGACACATCCACCCGTTTGGCTGCACCCAGCTGTCGTACATGACACCAGGCGATGGAGGAAGTCAAAGAAAAGCTGGTGTCTTCAGCGAGCAATGTGTCAGGAGTATGTCAGTGATTAGAGCTGGAGTGAAATCTGGTAACGGCCATAAGTATGAAATATCACAGTGGACGTCTGCAGTAAGGTCTGAGTATTTATGACTGATGTGACACAGCGAGATAAAATAGTAAAGGTGGGGGTTAGAGATGGATGTGATGATGGCACATGAACCAAAGCTGCAGCTTCTCAGGACGTTTCATTCATTATTAACAGGCTGTTTACTGCTTGAAGTACTGACGTAAATAAACTGGTTTTTACATCACAGGAACGGACAACATCTCGTTTCTACCCACATTTAGTGGGTTAAAGTAAACGTAACATAAGATGGAAACACTTCTGAAGTGACCGTGTGTTTGCTGGCTGTTAAAGATATGTACTCGAAGAATTCCCTTTAGCTCTTCATGTGGGAACAGAGTGAGCTATTGAGGCTGTTTTTCATGTGTCTCCCTCAGCTGGACACAAACTCCCCCGTCCTCATCTCCTGCATCCCAAACTCCACAGTTGCACCGGGATAATTAATACGTTGTTCAGCATCTTCCACTGGAAATCCTTCAGCAGCAGCAGCCGCAGCGCAGGAGCCGACCTCCTCACGCTGAGCCTTCCAGCCGACTGATGGGAACACGGAGGAAGTCCCCTGCGGTCCCACTTCCCTACACGAGAACACCGGTTTCCATATTTATCTTTTGGTCTGTCTTCAGAGGGAAGGATGAGTAAAAGCTGTTATATCAGAGGAAACAATAAGGGTGTCCGAGGAGACACCCTTATTACCCCCCCCCCCCTCCCCTTCTGCTTCAGTGGAGTCACAGGGGTTGTTTGTCAGATCCAGCACTCTGGTTTTGTTTCGCAGCAGCACAGATGATTAAACTGCATATTTCACTACTTAGAGCTGAAAACATCACATTTGCTGTTCAGGCGTGCAGCGAGCGCTCCTGTCAGGGAACGTTTACAATAATCGCGGATGCAATTGCGTCCATTATCTTTGGACATACAACAAATATTTTCCATTAGGTCAACAGCTTGTGGGACCGTGTCACATTGACAGCATTAAAAAAACAGTGTAAACAAGGCTCGGCTGCACTTTTACTAAACCATGTGTGTGATTATTCAGCAAGAAAGCATTCGTTCATTTGCACACATCGGTATTAAGGTTGTAAGCCCTGCACATGTTCACTGCAGTACTTTTAAAAAGCTGTCACAGTTCTTTGAGTAGTGTTAAGAATTACTCCTGCCCTGCCGGGTGGTGCCGGACAATGAGAGGAGACTGGGGGATGCAGGGTTTAAGTCCTGGGTAGATAAGAGTATCAGAGTAAAGTCCTGCACCTGAAGCTGCTCATTTGTGCACGGTTGTTGTTTTCCCCTCATTTAAGGCTCCAGGACTCGGGTGACTGCCTGTTTCCTGCCTTTTAATATTCCACACATGCGCAGCGAATCGGAGCAGTTGTCTTGTAAAGTTTTACGGCCGCGCGTTATGACCCTGTTGATGCGAGAGCTAAAGCGCATAACAAAAGTTTTATGTGTGCGTTACCATGCGTTACGAATGTAAATGTAATCCACGGCTTTGTGCGCCACCTCCACTCTGCTGCGTTCATCCGAGAGGAAAACAATGTCTTCCCACATTTCCTGCACACAATGCAGAACTGTTTCATAGACAAAATATAATATAATATGAAAAGATCTTTCAGTTGACGGCTGAACTCAGAAATAACAGTAACCGTACTCTGTAAACAGACTCCTGCAGACACAGAAATGTGCTTTGCTGTGGCACTGGCCCAAACCTATTTGGAACTACTGAGGCTTCTGGCTTATCCCACTTCAATAGGCAGCCATCCAGAAAGAGAGCATCTTTATACACAGCAGTCAACTGTGTGCTGCGTAGGCGGGAAACAGCAGACACGTTGGATTTAATACACAGACACGGAGCTACTTGAAAAACGGTGGAGCCACAAGAAGCATCCTAAAACCCCGGAATAGACAGAATCTAGTCCACTATCGTTTTTAAAGAAAGCATGGTGGTGGTTTGAATTTAGATCTGCTTTCTTTGCAGCCAGATCTGGGCTTCACAGGTTTTGGCAGCAGTGTTTTAAAACAAAACCCAAAAGTCTCTCATAATGTTGACTTGTTGAATAAAAATCAGCATGTAAGCTGTTTTATATTATACAAAAAGTGGCAAATTCAAGTTTTATTTGTCACATAGACACTCGGACACAGTAAACTGCAGTGAAATACTCCCATAAAGAAATGTAAACAATGGCATGAAGTAGTATGTCCCTCCGTTCTTTAACTGAAAGTCCCAGTTAAAGAACGGAGAACAGAGTATGTGGAGTCAGAAAAACCCTGGTTCACAAGTCCAAAGACTGCTTTGAGCAAAGAGCACATGTGCATTAATGTGCATTAATGTGCAATGTCCATGATTGTATATGCAACTGTACATGTGAATGTCCATGAGTGGCCAATACTATACGGTGTGCAATGTACGGGAAGGCAGGGAGGTTTAGTCCTAGGTAGTGGCTGTGAGTGTTGCCCTGAAACCTTATTCAATGCCCAGACACCCAGAAGCTAAGTTATGTGCAGCAGTAGTTTGCTAAAAGGTTTCACGTCGTTTTGCTTTCTTGAGAATCAACAGGATAAAGCAAAAAATAGTGTTGTGTTTAATTTCATTCGCTTACTCTCTTCAGCGTTATAATAGGAACTCCACTGGTCTGTGGAGTACGAACTCTACTCACTAATGGTCTCATCTTCCTACTTCTAGCACAAAAAAGAAGACAAAGACGTTAGGGTGGCTGCAAAAGCCAAGAAATACATACTCTTTGATAAGCTATAACGAGGTGATCTCATAAATATAAATATTGGCCTTTTGCCTTTCATAGCTGTGTTTATCCTCATCTAACACAGCCCACCAAGGCGAAACCCGTCAGTCAGGAGGAGAGACGAAACATTTCTCACACTCTTTAAACAAACACCAGCACTTTTCATTTAATGTCACCGTCATTCATTCATAGCATTACTGTTTTTCCCTGATGTGCTGACAGCATGGCATTCTCTTCGCTGCAACCCGATTTGGCCTCGTGGGATGTGAGGCAGAGGAAACAGAAGGGGATAAGATGATGCGCTCCAACCAAATAATACCAGCCGAGCAAAGCTACAGAAAGACGGTGGTCTCCGTTAAAACGCCACTAACTGGACGATGCTAATTTACCCATCATTCCAGGTTTCTTTTCAGAAGTAGCAACAAAAGAAGAATTTCAGATGCATGGCTGCAAACTGAAGGACTCATGTAAAGGTAAAATATTATTTGCATGGGGCGGTTATGCAATACCTCACCATTCAGAGACAGGTCTGTAGGCCTGTGCGTGTGTTTTCTCTATTGTTCTGGCAGACTCCGTGGTCAGTCTGGAGATGTGACACCAGACGATTGACAGTTTGTCAAATCGTCCCCGAATTGTCCTAAAATAAGCCTTAAAAAGAGACCATCTTGCTTCAAGGCCGCCCAAGTCAGAGCCAGAATAAGTGGCCTCTGCTCCAACAGGTGTATGTGATGCGTCCTTGCAGCCTGCAGAAAATCTAAATTTAAAAAACCCAACTTTATCCACATGTCTCTGCAGCCACACCGAACATTAAAAGCAGAGCAAAGCAAACTCTTGTTTCTAGTTTAGGCTATGGCTCGTGAGTGACAAAGAAAAATGGCCCATTAGCCACCCGTGGATGTGATATACAGTGTCAGACGAAACTAAATGATGAACCAGGAGAAATAAGTTAAGCATGTAGTCATTATACAGGGTCAGACCAGTCCTCGGCCACACTTTTTTCCTTTCTTATTTTGACACAGCAAACACCGTCCATCTGGCACCAGCTGAGGTTAAAAAAAAAATCATAAAATGCCTCTTCAAATCCAATCTCTGCAGTTCTGACAGAGGAACAAGGCGCAGCAGCAAAGGACAGGACAGCTTAAGTGAGGGAGGCAAAGGAGAGTGCTGTCCTCTAATGGATTTTGGGGGGGAAAAATTGCATTCTGGGCCACTGAGGTGTATCCCCAAAGAGTTGCACTTGAGAAGGGTGATGGAGGTAGGCTCAGAAAGGTTGTCCAAAATTGAAAAGCTTGACGTACCCATGCTTTTCTGCTAGGGCTAGAGAATTGTGGGGCATGCGAGAGTGTTATGAAGAAAGGAAATGAAAGGCACACGGCTGAGAGCGGGAAGATTGTCATCAATAGTTCAGAGGAATTTGACCCAAAGAAGGAGAGAAAGTGAAGAAGCCGCACGTGTAATTTGACATTTACCCAACTGAATATGAACACGAGAAGTTCTCAGCGAGTTTAACTGAAAAAACCAAACCAACTAGCCGTTGTTGTTTCCAGACAGGAACCCTCCACAGCAGCTGGGACGTGTGTGAGGATGAGGAGGACACTCAAAGCGTCCCTGAATTTGTCAAAAGCTCTCCAACAAAAGCACTCAAAGCTGCCGAGGAAAAAAAAATCTGGTTCCATCTCCTGGGCAGAGTTTGACTGGTTGGTTGAGAGCCGTGTCGCAGCCAAGAGAAGCTGTGACGCGTCTCCCTGTCGAGTTCATCTCATGCACATCTTCCTGCTCAGGTGTAACGTTCAAAGTGAATCCTGCTGCAGCCTTTCAACACTCCAGCGAAGAAATGAAACTGAAAAACTCTCTTTGAATGTTGAAAGGAAATATACCCTGCACCAGACTAAACTAATGAGATTTTATTTTTACCACTTCTATATATAGAAATCAGCATCGCCGGAGCCAGATGGTTGGCGTTTATTTCATTTTGTGAATCTAAAACAGTTCATTAGCTGAACACGCATGTGGCACGGAGACAGATGTCAGGCAGAGAAGGATGATTTCTTTATCACTTTCTGTTATCGTACTAATTTCACAGCAAACAAACACATCACGTCGCAGTGAGACGGTGATCTCTACACCTGCAGGGCGACGCGATCTGGCAGCTATTTAAACTCTTTAACTGTACAGAAAAAAGAGCTTCAATTCATTTACAGTTGTGTTGAAACGGAGGTTTTTCGGTTGGTGCATTAACTCGTTACAGGTGGATGTCATTGACACTTAACATCCCTTGAGGTGAGGTCTCTGCATTCACAGACACTACAGAGTGATCTACGTTCAGAGACATTCACGGACAGTGGTGCGTTTCAAACCCACCGACTATGGGTTCATGCACAGGTCAGATTGGAGCCTTGCTGCAGGGTTAGGGGGGGTTAGGGTTCTCTTACTTGTTCTGTCTTTTCCTTAATTAACTTTAGTCTTTTTTTTAGTAGCTCATTGATTAGTTAGGTTAGGTTAAGATTTTCCCTCTCAAATCATAATGTTTGGAGTTTTTATCCCTTTTTAACTATTGGACTAATTCTCCTGCTCATCCGTAAGTCCGGAGCGCAACAACTTCAGGATCATTGTGTGTCATTACCTTCCTAACAAATACCTGGACACCAGGTGTTGAACACAAAGGCAGCAGAGACAGTGGAGATAACCACAAGCCAGAGCCAAGGACAAATGCTTTAGGGCAGAATGTCAATGACAACACCTGCAGGCACATAAAGAAGAGGGGGGTTCCGCCTTCAGAAAAAGCTGCAGTGGTGAAGACAGAGTCCAACAGTTACCACGTAAGATGGAGGAAGAAGCAGAATCTACCCTGACAGAGGGACAGATTGAATCTGTCGCCAGCTGAGGCAACGAGGCAGGAAGAGCCTGACGAGAGGGCTGTGGCGAAGCGTGCTGAGATCTTAGTCAGTGCAGCGCATTAAACCTGAACAGTGACAGCTGGTTCCGTGTCTCCCTCTAGTTAAACGTCCTCGCTCAGTGATCTGGGAGCCTCCACCAGCCATTTACCCGCACCTCCGTCAACCTGGGATGCGTCAGTCACGTCACTTTGGTCCACCTCTAGCGCCGACTCCTGGATTGATTAGTGTCCATCACCTTCACTTTGGAGATCATCAGATGCAGATTTTATCCCCGTCTGTATTTTTACGCGGGATCATGACGAGGCAGACACATTAGGAAGCTGCCACCGTGGTTACTCAGATGACAGGAGCTCCAGTGCAGTTGTTCTGTGTGTGGATCATTCGTGCTGGAGTCGCCTGCGTTATCGAATCCGCCACTCCTGATTGGAAGAGTTGGAGGTGAAAGGAAGCAAACTGTTTGTCACGAACAATAACACAGACTTAGTTACAGCGTCTGTGGGATCTCTTACTGTCTACCTCCAACGGTGCCGGTCGGAATCAAAAAGCCTGATGACACTCAGCAAAAAGACAATAGGTCGCAAAAGAGCAGGAGCATTGAGACGAAAGGGCGCCGAGCCGACCACAAAGGAGCGGCGCCGTGTTTACGGCGCCTTTTCTTCTGATCTGACCTGTGTCATTTAATTAAAGCAAAGACAATCCGCGCTGTCTGGCCTGCCCTGCAATCACAGGAGCTTATGTTGCTGGAAGCTTTCCAGAGAAAGGATTCGTCAGCTTATACGGGTTTGAATACGGCGGTCAATAACTCATCAGCAGTGATGGCGCACGAATACAAAACGAGCAGTCATCTGTGAACAAGAACACAAGCGCGTGTCCTTTGACAGTGACACGCTGCTCACCCCCAATACAGTTACACACACACACACACACACACACACACAGCTACTGTATGCACACAAAGGACAGGAACGAGGCGGGCGAAACCTCAGAGCTCAGCAAATGTTTGACAGCACGTAGCGCAGGAGCCAAAGCAACCAGCGGCCACGTGAGCACTTCCTCGCGGGGGTTTACAGAAAATCTGAACGCTTCAGGCTACGAGCTCAACAGAACACACTCGAAGTGTCCTGACGGATTTCTTCTTGCTAGATTCATTTAGTAAATTCCTCTTTGAATGAGAGTCTGAAAACGTCACTGGTGCAGCACACTTCACTTTCTGTGCTCTTTCCTCGCAGTCGCAGATTCTTTATCACTTTTTCAATATGCCCTTTACGATTGTTTTATCAGGTTCACATTTCCCTGGAATGCGTTCGTCTGTTTCAGAGACGACTCTCTGCACCGTGTGTTTTAAAGAGGAAAAACAACAACAGTTTTACGACTTTTCTAAAAGCCCGTAACATCTCCAGCCCCTCAACACGCTGAGGATGGCTGAACGCTGTGTATTAAATCATTTTACTGGACAATGTGAAGATGCCACTTTGTGCTGAGGAAAAGCTGTGATGCACCTTTTCTCTTAAGCATAGCTGCAAATAAAAACTTTACTTTACTTTGCAGACGCTTTTATCCAAAGCGACTTACAGGGAGCTAGCGCTGGGTGTCTGGCTCAGGGACACACCTGGTAGGGGATGGATAAGGAGTCAGACAGACTGGAATGCAGGAGGTCGCAGGTTCGATTCCTGACACTTAACCCATCGAGCTACCAGGCCTCTGAATCTCATTCAGTAGCCCTCCAGGTGTCAAAGAACATAACTAAACTGTTGTGTACATGCTTTCTCTTTAAATAACACCTACACATATCTGGGTGCACACAGAGTGGAGGGCTCTGCCGTGTCACCCCTGCTAAACCTTCCTTAAGTGAGTCTCTGTATCCTGTTTGACGACAGACCTGCCAGCCAGGGACACGCTCGACTCTGTGAGCGTTCCTGGTGGATGATCCTTTACAAACACGAGCAGTGGAGAACACACTCTGCACTTTAGGGCTGATGTGGGTAAAAGCTCCTGTTACGGGGCGGCAGCGGAAAGAAATCCAACCCAAACGGAGCAAAACCCACCAGGTGATAAAAATAAAACATGTCCCCACACACTCACAATCACACGCGCAATATACGGCGCTGACGCCTGTCTGGAGCCTCCTGGGGGGCAGATTAGTCAACGTTTCACTTGGACTGATTGGCCTATTGGCATTCTGATGAAGCGCTCACTATTACCCTCTTTAGGGGCCTTCACTGTAAGTCACGTGACAGGACATCACGACGAATGCGTTTAAATTCACATCTTACCGAGTAGGCTATTAGCTGACCTCTTAACCGACCGCTCGCATGGAGCCGAGCAGCAGAATCAGCTCGGAACCCGAAATTACAGGCATTAGAGGGAGCCCGTTTGAGACGGCAATTAGCATTCACCTCGGCAGATTTATGAAAAACAATTCAGAGATTATCTGTTTAATTAAACGGAAAAAAAAAGTGCAAAAACATTTTTTCCCATTAAGCAGCCAAGATGTTCATCTCGCAGTGTAAGCAACTTAATCACTGTGAATGCATTCAGCATTCAGGTATCAAAACGTTCAGCTTTTTAAGGACAAGTGTGCTAGCATTCAGCATTTTGCTCACATTTATACTTTTTGAGATATTCAGCATTTTTCAGCAATTTTTTATAATGGAAGTCACACAGAGACACACACAGATACAGAGACTACATGACTCAGCATTTCTATTTAGTGTAGTCATTCACTGACCTTTACCTACCACCCAATTTATGACCATTTCACAGAGACGCACACTAACGTCTGTCACCACCCTGAGTGTCAACCTTCAGAATAAGAGTCTGATTATCACAATAAGAGCCTTTTTATGAAAATCCAAGGAAGCAGCTCAAAAGTAGGACCTGTGATAATACTTTCTTTATCATTTTGCACAGACACACACACCTGACTCCACCCTGAGTTTAAAGTTTCAAAATAAGAGTCTGATTTTGACAATAAGAGACTTTCTGTGAAAAATCAATAAATGACATGTTGAAAGTGAGTTGGATAGTGATAACTGAAGATCATTTCAAACAGATACAGACGTCAACTTGTTTACTTTGTCAACTTTCTTCAAAATGTTTGTTCCTTTCCTTTTTTCAACTTTGTGTGAACACCACGAAGGTGATAATCACTTAATGTAGTAACAAAAGATAATAAAATGCAACCATTGCTCTTTTAACACTGAAATTATCTACAACAAATCTCAGTAGGCTTCACAGTACATTTATATTTTGTACATTTTCTACATAGATTAGACAGTTTCTGACACATTTCTTTGACGGATGATTGTAAAATAAAATCTGCAACATTTGGCCTGTTGCTGCTCTGTATAAAACTGTAAATCATCACCTTGTAATGCAGGAAACGAGCTGCTGCCATTTAACTCTCTGTTCTTAGATTCGATAATAAATTTTACTTCTCTTCCAATTAGGAAGGATCAAGGACCTATTAAGGACACGTTCATTAAAAATGATATTAACTACAACATTTAGCGAAGCAGACACAAACGTCTTCTATGTCAGTAAACATCACATCGTACCTTATAAGATATGAATTCTAAATTCATCCACAGCCACTGTATGCCTCATTGACATTCATCTTCTGCTGGGGATATCTCTGTACTTTCCAACACTTCAGCCACTAGAAACTGTGTTTCTACTTAAAACACAGACAGTGCTGTCATTTCTTAAAAGGCTAATAACAGCGGAGTGTGTATAGGACTGTCCTAAAAATAAAGAAATAATTCGCTCATTTGTGTTTTTTTATGTGTTTGAACAAAAGTGGAACAAGAATTTCATTATTTCAATTTAAAAAAATCCAGTTTTAGGGTTATTTCTGTGGAAATCCTGAGAAATTCTGACAGCAGGGCTAAGTTTGCTTTAGCTGTCGTGGTTGAACCCATATGGCTGGAAAATGACTCCATAACTTAGAATAAAGAATAAATATGTGTCGATTCCTCTCGTCTGTGGGTGAGTGATGAATGCAGTTCTCTGCCTGTTATCTGATTTCCCCCCACTGTCAGCTTCTCTGGGCCTTTAACGGGTTTCACTGAATGATGTATGTCACGACCGTGTCACAACAATCCCGCCGCTGCTCCGAGTGCTGTCAAAACAAGCTAATGCTGCGCGAGCGCCGAGGAAGCAATTTAGTTATCAAAAAGGCAAAGACAATGGAAAACAAGCAATCCACCGCATGTCAGAGATGAAGCTGTAAATATTACAAAACACGCCGACAGAGACAAAGATGGATTTAACTGTGTCAGCGCATGTGTGCGTTATCTTCACAAACTCAGACGTTTGTTGAGGATCATTTACATAAATGTGGCAAATCTGCTATGTTCCTTCTGAAGGGGGGCGTTGTCTGCATTTTACAACGCAAAGCATTAAATCACAGGTGAATTCAAAGGTAGGGAAACTGGTTTTAATCTACATTAGACCCTTTAATGTGAGCGGCCGTTCACCTCTGTGTAGTGCTGTGAGACACGTTCTATGCAGATGTTGAAAAGATGTAAATGCATCCATCTTAAGCCGGCGACTGCTGAAGTGACTGACACCGACCGCGGGACAATGAAAGGCGTTGGATGGACCACGTTTAACTTTAAAGCATGTGGACAGACTCTTCGTTTACCTGGCACCAGGCTGCATTTTAGGAGTCTGAGTCAATGGAGGCCCCAGCTCGCGGTTTACCCGGACATGCTGCTGACGGCGTGGTGCCAGATACCAGAGACACCATGAAGTCCATGTCTGGACAGGTCAGAGCTGCACAACACAGGTAAGTGTTGATGTGTGACTGATGTTTCTCGAGCTTTTGACCTGACCGTGAACGCCTGTGACGCTGCTAATGTCAGATGCTCCTGCCCAATAAGAACCGGCTTGGCTGCATTCAGCAAGTGTCTTCTGTGTTGAACCTGAAAGTTATTCATCTTCAATGTTAGGTTTTAATCTTGGGTCTGCTCAGTGAGGAAATATCTAAAAAGTATTGTGTGATATAACCTCATAATTATATCACAGTATCTGTAGCTCACTTGCTATTATGATATTTATGAAGATCTAAAAGAGTGCAAACAAACGAGGACACCTTCCATCCCTCGTATTCAGTGAGCTTCTGTGATTTACTGCTTACATGCACTTAAGTAACCCGGTTACTAAGGGAAAGCAGCTGTCAGAGTCTTGGTCTGTGCCTTTGTGAACGCTATAGAATAGAAATGTGTATTTTCTTAGTTTTTTACCTGTTGTTGTAGAAGATACACCTCTGATGTAGAACTTTGACCTCGTAGCACAATGCCAGACAGCCAGCGCAAGCTCCCTGTAAGTCGCTTTGGGTAAAAGCGTCTGCCAAGTAAAGTAAAATAAAAGTAAAGTAAAGTAATGTACACGCAGGCGTTCATAGTAAAAAAACATATATAGCAGGACTGGACTACTGTAATTCATTACTGTCCCAATAACTGAGTCAAAAGCCTCCAGTTACTCCAGAACGATCATATTTCTCCTACATTCGCTTCTCTCCATTGACTTATGTTGTGAATAAGTGCTATATAACTAAAGTTAAAGAGAAATGTACGGACACAACGTATAAGTATAAGTATGAGCCTGAAGGTGTGCAACACATATGGGAAACATAATTGCATCTAACACATCAGTAGATCCACCACACGTGTGTTGTGAATGTGTATTTATATGTATATATATATATATATATATATAGTTGCTGGCTCTATATGTGATGGCAGAGTTAAAAGATTCTCGGCTGAGAGCTGACATTCATTCCCACTGAAGAGCTCACACAAAAGCTGCTAATTGCTAACAGTCTGCCTGCAACAATAACTATTATACCACGGCTGAACAATGTAAGTGCTAACAATAGTTAATGAGTGACACATTTCTAGAAAAGGGCAAATAATGTTTTATTTTAGTCAAAATACATAAAGTAACAATGCACTCGCTGAATCTTTAAAGAAGCCGTCGTTGTTATCTCTGCCCGCCTCACATGCTTAATTGGCATACTGCTATAACACGTCAGATTTCACAGTATAAATTTAGATACCAATCTGAAGTCACAGGTCTCTGGAGGCCCGCGAGGCATCGAGCTACTTCCTCCATGCATTTTAAGTCAAATCTGAGCACATTTTCTGGGTCGCTTTATTTTCTAAATAAACATGTCAGCCGCAGTGTGTGACTGAGAGGTACCAAACAAGGTCCTGGTCCAAATCCTCTGCTCTTCCCCAGAAGCTAAAACCCTTCATCCCTGTGCAACAATGCCAAGCAAACTGCCTGACTGTCACTTTGTCTCTCCTCATCTTTCCTTGCTCCGCGTTTTAAACTTTGTTTCTGAAATTTCCTCTAATTATTCACTTTGCCTTTTCATGGCCTTCTCTTTGTCTTCGTTTCTACGTCGTCCTTTTTCTCCAGGTGGCGACGCTGTGTGGTCAGGGGAGCAGAGATCTGAAGAGGATGCTGAGAGCGAGGGAGAAACGGGAGCAGGTTGATCTGAACTCCCAGACACACAGCTTAGCTCGCTGGGTTCCAGCTCGTGTGTGTGCATGCGCATGTGTGTGTGCGTGTGTGTGCCTTGGCAGTCGTTCTGAGCTGCGGGGCCAAGTCTGCCTCTGTGCAGACCTCTGCACGGGTCTCTTCGGGGGTTCCCAATCTTTTTTTGGCAGGTGTGCTCACACTGATGTCATAAAATTACCACAATGCCTAAATGCTTAGGACTGTAAATTCACACTGTATTAGACACATTTGATTTTACAGCCAGCTGCCGTTGCTCCGCTAATCTAATAATAACAGTGATTATTCATTCGGCACATTTACAAAGTGTGTTACCTCACACAAGAGAGCACAGACAACGCAGAAGATGAAAACCACAAAGATGAAAATGGGCCTATTTTATATGGGAAGCAGTGGAAATATGAGCTTAAGCCATATTTAAACCACGACGACCCAAAACAGACACAGTACGTTTCACTGAGCGAGCTAAATACGCTACAGGCTACTGCTTTGATTTTAAAGTTGAACTGACAAACAGGAAATGCAGGAACTCTCAAACACACCACGGCTTTAGAGTAGAGTGGTGTGAGCAGGGGTCATGTCTCTAAACGCACCTCCACATGGCCAGCACGACACTGGCCAGGCTGAGGAGACACTCCTATGTAATGCCTAAATAATCCTGTAGTCTCCGTATTTCACATTTAGGTGCACCAGACTGGGCATGTTAGTTTGTCACAACGAGGATTCTCCAAAGATGAAGATGTATTTAGGAATTGATTTTTGGTTTGAGAGCGAAGCCGTTTATCTCCATGTCTGCTACTCTTTCTCCATCATTACTCCTTCATCGTATTACACTATATCTCACCCTCACGCACACAAACACACTCATCCACACAGGAGCCAAGGTCAACACACACTCACAGATGTGCATATGTAGATGCTGGGTGATTTAAAAAAACAAATGGAAATGACACCGTCTGGAGGATTTGGTGTTCCTGATCTAAAAATCAACAGTGCTTCAGTGGTTAATCTTTGCTTTCATCTTAAACCGAGCTCTCTCGTGCTGTTTTGTTGTTTAGGGGCCCTGTTACTTATTATGGGAGACGCTGCAGTCGCCGAGATTAGGGCTGCAGGAAAATGAAATGAAGTCCCTCTGCGTAGACACTGACACACCTTCCCTACTGTGCGAGAAAGCATGTCCATTATCAAGAAGATCCGTGTTTGTCATCACTTACTGCTGATCTCTGAGAGTCAGACACGTTCAGCGCGCAAGTGAAACACAACGTGAGACGGTTAATTACAAACCAGAAAGAACAAAAGCAAACACGTTTCTGTTGTCTGTACTGACATTGTGCAGAATGTTTCATCCTATTTTTTACACTATTCTGATATCACAAGTCATCTTTAGCACGGGCGCATGAAAAAAAAATGTCTGCTTCCTCCTAGAACACGAGCTCATCTGCAGCAGCTTGTCGCCCGGTATGACAAGGCTCATTACTCTCTGTGCAGCAGCATCTTCCTGAACCCAGTCTACAAACACATGATCTATCTGTGGCCTTTTAAAAGGAAATGTCAAATCGGCACGTAGGATAAGGTCGGGATGAGAGGAGTCGATGGGCCATCACTTCACAGAGGAAGAGGAGAAAAAACAAAAACAAGCGCATCAATGTTCCCCGCACCACCGAAAAATGTCCATCGTCAGTCACTTAGTCTGATATTGATTCTTAAAATTGTTTTTCCAGTCACAGGATGATAACGGGAACCATAAATCACAGCACTAGTATCAAGAAAATGTCACCAGGGGACAGTCTGAAACATATTAAAATACCAGAGGAAAAAATAGAACTAATGACTAATCAATATCTCAAAAAGGTTTATCCAATAGCAACTGGACTTAGTAGGTTTCTTGACGACGTTTCGCCCTTCTATCCAGAGGGCTTTCTCAAGTCTGACTTGAGAAAGCCCTCTGGATCCAGTTGCTATTGGATAAACCTTTTTTGAGATAACCATGACCTGGATGACTGAGAACCTTCACAGATATGACTAATCAATAGTTTTAATTGTACACGTGGACGAGTGACAGTGACCATGATTATTTTCATGAATCATTTTAGTTGAAACTGTATATTAACGGCTCGTTGTATGTTTGAAATAATAACTCATCTTCTTCTGGAATTAATGTGAGGTGAGAAAACTCTAGTTCAAAGTGCTCTGGAATAAAAGAGGGGTGAAGGAGAACAGCAATGACCCTTCTTCAAACGTCTTTCGTTCATCACGAGGAGCCTTGAAGGCGCGTATATATTGCAGACAGGGAGAGAAAGGGAAAGCCATGACAGCCATGTCTGTGTTTGCTCTCAGCCCCTTTTCTTTCCCTCTCTCTCTCTCCATCTGTTTGTCTGCTTCTCCCTTTCTAGTTTTTTGTGTCCACACAGCTGCGCCGCCACGCTTTCTTTCCAAAACATAGAGTCCAACTGCCCTGAGTTGGGGGCTCTTCTTGAATTATGCTATTTGTTTTTCTCAATCCTAAAGGCCTGGTGGGCCTGCTTTCAACATTGCCTATGTGTCCTTCAAAGGGAAGAAGATAGGCAGAGAGAAAAGCTGGTGATGGTGTGAGAGGAAGAGAGACAGCGCGCTAAACTCTCCTAAGATGGAGCCAGTTATCACTTCTACACAGGATGAGGAGGAAGAAGTTAGGGTTAAGATGCAAGATGGCTGGAACCAACGTGCTGCCAGAGCATCCCTCCGCTGAAACAACCGCGCTTTCATTCTCACAAAATGGCAGCGACAACATATCAGCTCCTCATTTCTCTCAGCGGTTTTTGGATAGGAAGGAAGTGACGATAGGAGCATGTGCCGGTGTGCATCCGGCTCTGTGTGTGAGACGTACAGTGTTCAGATGTGTGCTTCGAACATGCAGATCGGCCGTCTGGAGAGAGAGGGATGTTTCTGGCTCGCTGACCCGTGGTCTGGGGCTGAGCCAAAAGAGCATATGAAAAAAATAACAAATACATAATCTAATAACAATGATGTATTTACTGTATCAGCAGAGAAACAAACTGGCTCCAAAAGTGCCTCCTGTCCCTTTATTAGCTGCGTGTAACTATGTCTCTCGCTGTCCATCCAGCCCTGAATAAATCTGATTTGTTAAACAATCTGCCACTGAATCCACCTTCAAATTGAAAACATTTAAAGGATTTATAGTTACAACTATGACAAATGTATAATGACTATTTGTTCTAGTTGATTCGTAACACAACAGCAGTGTTCACGTCTCAACACAACTCTTCTCATTATTCTGAATTATTACATTGCAAACCACGGGGCTGGGCTTTGGTATCTAATAAAATAAAATAAAACTCATTAACAAACACAGTTTGAACAAATAACTGGAAATCATTAACTTGTAGAGTTTGCAGCAGAGCAGCTCTAGCGGTTACACAGGTAACTGCGAAGCGTGATGCCAAGGCCCCATAACGTATCCGTGGAATCCTTCTCGCTTGTCTGGCGTTAACTTTACCAACATGCCAGTGACAGGGAGAACCCCGGGGGTGGGGTCGGATACAGACTCCAGATACAGCGCTCAGGTTGGGAGGCTCGGGTCGAAGCAGGACAGGAAAGAGAGAAATCACCACAGTCACGAGTGAGCGTACAAAGCACACATCTATTCCCTGCACACGCAGCACAGGGTCCTTTCTAAAGCACACGATCGTTCTTTACAGCTCGCTCCCCTTTATCTGGCCCATAAACCACCGTGGTGCAATTCTGCATCTGAACAACAACACGAAACAGCCAAACAGCCCATCGGAGGTGTGTGTGTGTGTGTGTGTCTGTGTGTGTGTGTGTGTCTGTGTGTGTGTGTGTGTGTGAGAGCAAACACAATCAGTCACGTTGATGTCGTCACATTAAGCAGATGCCAGCGTTTCTGTGAGGTTTTTGACAGATGGATGGTTCTCAGCTGGAAGTTGAATACTGTACTTCCTGCACTTTTTAACACTAACGTAACTGAAAGAAAAGTTTTATTAAGCACGCACAGGTGGTACATTCGCCTTGGTAATGCTGATTATGTTTGCTTTAATGTCATAACCAGGGGGGGCGGAGGCCGTTAGACGCACAGAAACAGTGTTTTCACAGCAGACACTCCACCTGTCGGCGCTCCCAAACCACCGTCCGCTCTCTCTGCGTTTCCTCTGCTGGAACATCACATCAGCACCACTAACACGGTGCTACACGGGACTTAGACCAACACAAACAAAGCCGGCAGCAGACAGCCTGCAGACGCAGCAGGAGGCACAGCATGAGAGCGTCAGCGATCAGCTGAGAGATGGGAGGTCTGTTTGAAAACGGTAACAACAGTTATAAGTCCCTCTTTCTAAGAGCTGGTGTTGATAAAATATTCAGGTTATGTATTCAACATTAGGTCAGTTCTCTGCCTGCGCGACATAAGTGTTGGTACGACCACTCAGGGCCTTTTGTTTTGCTGGTAGTAGTTTCTTATGCGTAAGCTGACCCATGTAATCAAAACGAGGCTTGAAAGAACCTCTGATAATAATAAGCTAATTGACAGCTTCAGTAACATGAACTGTATGTGAAACAACACTGTTTGATGCTTTGTCAGGATTTTTAAAACACAGAATTTTTACATCTACACACTTGAGACAGAGGGAGGAACGAGGAGAAAGACAACAGTTGAAATGACAGATCTAAAAAAAGGAAGGAAAAGCTTCGGGAGCTCCAATTTACTTTTCGGTGAAGTGGATCTAAGCTCCAGCCCAATCAACACTGGATTTCTCTGGTGATACCAATTTTGAGAGTCAGAAAATCCTATAACAACACACAGTATCCAATATTGTCACAGGGATACTGGAGACATTTTAAAGTGAATGTACGGAGAGAAACCTCTGCAGCATCACTTAAAGGCTTAATTTGTTTTGGTTGGTTGGTTTTCTTACTGTTTTTTTTTTTACCTTTTTCCCCACATGCACTTAGCATGTTTCGTACGAGTGCGTCTGTAGGAGGGGATGTACTGACCAGGCCGAATTCTCAATTAGCATCTAAGCGCTTTATGGTTTTACTGCAGCTAAGATCTATTTTCTCAGTTTAACTTTTAACTGAAGCGCTCCCATCAGAGGGACAAACAACATAATGCCTCTGGCTACGGCTGGCAGAGATCCATAAAGATATGTCCAGCACAGTTTCCAAGATCACAGCTTCAAATTGGAAGTTTAGTGTAATCGATGCTTTCAGAGTAAAGAAAATTATGTTTAGAAAAAGATACCAAAGCACTGATAGATTAAAGATGGACAGGGATGTTCTGTATAGTGCTGAGGAGACAGACATGACTTCAGAGTCGTGCCTCACTCATCGTCAGTCAGGTGGACGTTAAGTTTATCAGGAGATATCATAGTGTTTAACTAGAAAAGCATGGAGAGGCAAGACGGACCTCCAGCACCTAAATCTGAGGAGCATGTGTAGGATTTAAAACGGTTGCATGTGCAAAGTTCGAAGACATTTTCTCGGGGCGTTCCAGGGATCTCGCGTTCTCAGGAATGCATCGAACAGATGGACAGCCTGGCCATGGGTGTGTACTACTACTGCAGAGGAATAGCAAGGAGGTAAATTTGTCATAATATGACTTTCTGACGCGCGCACACACACACACACACACACACACACACACACACACACACACCCCTTCTGAATCAAACTCTACATGCATCCCCCCACAAGCCAAAAGTCAATATCACTGCTTCAGTTGCTGCTAGTTGCTTTTCCCCGCAGACACACACACACACACACACACACACACGCTTAAAACTCCAGCCAACTTCTCAGGGTGGCAGTGTTCAAATACACAGCTGCCCCAGCTCTGATTAATTTATTATAGGGCAAGGAACAGTGTGTGTGTGTGTGTGTGCGTGTGTGTGCGTGTGCGTGTGTGTGTGTGCAGTTGGTATGGACTGTTGAGCTGAGAATGGACACAAAGACAGAAACAGTGGGGGAGTAGGGGTGGGGGGTGGAGAAAGAATGATGACAAAGACAGCAATGGCAGGAGAGAGAGAGAGAGAGAGTTGAAAAAGGACACAGCTAGAGAAACAGAGAGAACGAGGGCATGTCGGGTTCGGATTATTAGTGCTCCCTAGTGGTCGGCCTGCGGATTTCTTCATGTGATTTATTACATCGTCCCCGCGCTGGGATTTTGTGTTTGTTCCCGCTCACGTTCCTCTCGTATTTATCATCTGTGTCACTTTGAAATTGCCGCTTCCGTTGACTTTGAGCCTTTTAAACAGGCTTGACACACACACACACACACACTCCCTCCAGCTCTGCCCCCACCGCCGGCGTCATCACACTCAAAACAACACTCACACACATCCTCCCCTCGAGCTGACCCACACATGCAACCCACCCCAGCAATGAATTCCAAGAAGCAGACTGCAGAATTGCAGAAGGCAATTGTTTTGATGTGTGTAGCTCCTAGGCGAGTCTCTGTGTGCCGACGGACAATGTTTAGCCGAGCTCTGTCCCCATTGTTCCATTTGGAACAGACTTAGGAAAATACCCCGTTTATCGCCCATCAAACAACGGACTTAGTTCCTATATAAATGTTAATGCTCTGTCCCAGAGCGCACGGTTCCGTCCAGAGGGGTCGTCTGAACACGAGGAACAAGGAGCTGCAGTCAGCGGAAGAAAAACTACAAGGCAGCAAAGAAAGCAAACATAATCCAGCTATTGAACTAAATCCTGTTTTTTAAATGTCACACTGGATTAACAAAGGTCCAACATTGTCCGTGTGGACTTTTATTTTGTCCAGTCTAACAAAGAGCATGAGAGCGCTGCACCGTTGGCTCTATACTCTCTCAATGAATAGTTTACATCGTCATAAACACAAGTACAATTCCTGCATGTTATGCTTGTCGAGGGGTGCAACGATTTTCTGACTTGGCTCAGTTTGGACCCCAGTCAGACAAGCTAACACCAGAGTTGGCGATGAAACAAGTGATCGTCCTCCTATGACCAGAAAGAAAAGATTTCAGATTTTAGATACAATTTGCAAACACGAGGGAGCGGTTGTTGACGTGGTTCTCTCGTCCTGAACTGCAGCACACGGTCAGGACATCTTTGTTTTTTATTCCCAACAGTCCTGCACACAGTAAACTTTTCAACGATTCCAACTTCTTCCTTTTTTCGGCTGGTTTTCTTTCTGTCTTTGAACATTACGGTCTGAAAATGTGCAGCATTATCCCCACGTTCAAAGTTCACAACTGGTGGAAAACACTTTTCATTTCCAAACCCGAACTCTGAGGAATAAGCAGCAAATGTGTCACTTCTGTAGAACAACTTTATTTTGTGTTTTCTCCGCCTCATTGAGACGTTTGCTTTGGGCCACGGGAGTAAAATGGGCGAAAGTGTAAAGTCTTAAAGCAGCAGCTTTCCCACCGATCACTTATTCAGCTCTTATTGCCTCTATGAGCCATTACCTCACCTACATTACGCGTGTCTCTATCGTTCAGTAAGCCAACTGCATTCCAGTTACACTAGAATGCACTAGGAAGACTTTAAAATGAAGACCTGCAAACTAACTCCGCAGAGAGAGGACAGGCGGTGGATGCTCCTGCCCCCACCGAGCACAGATCAAGACGGGGCTGAAGTAAAAAAAAACAAGCAGGGAGTCCACAGGGAGACCTCTCTCTCCTCCATCCCCTCACTCCTGCTCTCACCTTGTGATCTCTTCATTTCATCCCCCCATCCAAGTCCTTCCTCCCTCTTTGACTCTTCCAGGCAAGCGAGTGAAACTTTTCTCCCCAGCACCTTGGAGACCGTCAGGCATGCGAGAATAAACATTTCATAATGGAATTATTGATCTGCCGTGGGTATATTTTAGGATCATTGCAGGAAGATTCATTCTCAAGGTGACAGAGATGATTGTTTGAAGGTTGTTTTGTTTATTCTGAAAGCTGGAAAGACAGGCGAGAGGAATGAAGATTACAAACCTGTTATAAAAATCACTTACAGGATTCTTTTTGTCTGTTTGAAGCACCAAGGTTTTTAATAGTGAGCGATATTTAACTTCTCATGATGTGAAGTTGGTTTGCATTCTTAAAAGTAAATTTTTTTTTCTTATAATGTCAAAACAAAACCACAGCATCCTCAGACAAACGTGTCCAAAGGTAAGACTCAGGCTTAAGGTATCTGCACATCCCTCTGTGCCTTCCTCTTTTCTCTACACTCGTCCTCTGAATCCTTTATGTAAATGAAAATCATATTTCTTTCAGTCTGCGACAGTGAAACTAAAACCAATGTAATGTTGATTTATTGTAAACTGATGAGGTACTGTTCGTTAGGCTGTCTCCGCGTCGGCACTGCGCTGAAGTTTTCATCAGACTTTACTCTGGACCGACACCGACTCATCCAGATATCTCAAGTGGCCCGAGACACCAATTTAAAGACGAGCAGAATGTGGACAGAGGTCTGAATTCCCCTCATTTTACTCTCGCTCTCACACCGAGTCCTGATATTTTCTCCCTGTGAACCATCCCATCTCTTTCCAGCGGCTGCGCTCCCTTCTTCCCCTCGTTCCCCCTCTCCCTCCAACACTATCCCTCTTTCTCTCACTTACTCTTCTCCTTTCTCTTTAGCTTTCTCCAGCTTTGTACTTCGATTTTTTCTCTGCCCCATCTCTCTCCCTCCATTACTGAGTGTAGTTTCGCAGGCTCTCAGGGTGCTTTGTATCCCCCAGATACAAAGCCATCCATTCATATTACATCAAGAGACAGTGACACCAATTATTTGAAGGGTACATAAGGCTGCACAACCCCATGATCCCGAGGATGAAGGGAGAATTGAGACAGATGGACGGAGAAAGATTGGGAGAGAGACAGATGAGGGAGATGTGAACCTAGTTTAGGGTGAAAATACATGCAGACAGTTTTACAGAAAGTTTCTAAAACTTGTGCAGTTCAGAGCGGCACATTCACCCGAGCTCATCAACATAATCCCAGCATTTCTTCATGCCTTCATTTTTGTTTTTAGATCTGTGGCCAAACATCTATTAACAAGGTTTTTCTATCTACTCCCAGGGCGCCTACGTTGCTGCATGTTCACCGTATTATTATTATTATTATTGATATATGCTGTTCTGTCATCAGTTGGTATTAAAAGAGGGTTACACAATCTGCAGGTCTCTCCCAACAACGAGCGGCTTCTGACGTAAGAAACTACAGACAAAATCCCTCTTCTCACATCACTTCAGCTGAAGGACCACACTTACGCCTCTCCTACATTCACTCATGGCACATTCATCTCTCAAAATTAGCCGCCCCTCTCCTGACTTCCTGCTCCACTTCTCCTGTTTTGTGCGGCCACTAACTCTTCCTCTGAGGCGGCTCATTGTTTTCCATTTGGGGCGACTCAAGGTTCTTCAGGCATCTCCGGGCAACACAGAGGGAAATGGGAAGACCAATCTACCATGATGCTTTGCTCTGTGATTCTGGGAGCGAACTCAAGAGAGATTAAGAAAAAAACTTTTTTCAGATTTAAAAACGACAGACTCAGTGTTTCCTTGTAGGTACATAGAGGAACGTTTACATTGTGGCGAATAATCAAGAACAACACAAAATGCACACACACCTGATACAAGCACACACTGTTCGTATGCATGAATAAAGAAAGTGCACATGCGGATAGATCAGACATTTATACGTACGGTAGAGCGCACAAATGATAAGTACCTCTAGCTGCACGTGTTGCCACTGCAGGTGACAGATTGAACAAAGTGAGAGTTGTGTCATCTGGCAGACGCAGACTAATGACAACGTAGGACTGCAGCACAGTCATTATAAAACAGACGAGAGATGTTCCGTTGTTTTTCTCTCTCAAGTCCAGGAAACACAGACCGGCTGGATTAAACACATCCCTGACAGATTATGCAGGTTTTTCCCTCACTTGCCAGACAAACAAGTGCATTTCACGTTCTGATGCAGCATCTCCCACTGTTTTAGGTCAAGTTTAATTTAACCCAGCTAGTCTAACCCGCTCTCTCTAGATAAAAATGATGGATCAAACACAGATGGCGTGCCTCCTGCAAACACACAACCCAGAAAACCTAATAACAGCCTATTTAGTGGGTCAACTTTATGATGGGGTTTATGATGTATTGGGCAATCTCCTGCTCACGCCCCGCAGCACTCGAGCCCTTTTTTCCTGCCTCTACAACATAATGACCAACTCAGCCTGAGAAACAGCCATCTGGATGGAGGGAAGGCGAGCGTGGAGGCAAAGGTGGATGATACGAGAGAGGTACGGATGCAAAAGAGAAGACAAAGAAGGGAACCCTTCCTTTAACAGTCAGGATTTATCCAGTAAATATATGGAAACCTACAGTCACAGGGGTAATTATCACAAAATACAGAGAAACTACAGCTGAAATATAAGGGATAACAGATTTTTTGGCTGTTAGCTGAAGGGTAAAAGAGAGGGAGAAAATCGAGGGTGTAAAAAACTGAATTAGACTAAAAGTAGCATGTGCTGTCCCTCCCATCTCACTCGACCAACCACTCTCAAGCCGAAAGCATCAATTCTTGGGAGACATCGATACTGAACTCACCTCAAGTTCATTGAGAATTTAATAAATACTAGATTCAAGATTCAAGATTCAAAACACTTTATTAATCCCAGAGGGAAATTGTTTGCCATGAATACAGCCGCTCTCAATATAGAAAAATTAGAAGACCCACTACTACTACGCAATATATGACCTCCCGTATAAACCTTCAGCTGCCAAATCATGTGGCAAAGTATCTAACGAAACGATGTCGTTTATGTTTTATTTCATTTACCACAATTTCCAAATTCCTCTACTATCTGAAGTGACTGCAGAGTTTCAGAACAACCTCAAAACAAAACACATTTTTGGTGAAACACATGCAGAAATGACCCAAGGGGGTGGGGCAGGGGGTGGGGGTTTAAGGTCGGTAAAGTGAGACGTAGACAGTGTTTCGACAGACACGTGGAAGAGTCCCACGTGCTCTCTGCAGGACTTACAACGCGTTGCCTCATGGTCCCTCATATTTAAAACACACTATCTCCATAATAACCCAAATCAGTTATTGATCATTAATTTAAACCACGAGAAGAATTTTTAAGAAGCCTCCCTGGAGTTTCAACATTTCAGTAGCTGCACTTTTTCTCTCTATCAAACTTTCAGCTAAGATGAGGCAAGAACAGTGAAGTTCCTCTTCACGTGTTTCATTCATGTTTCATGCTCACGGGAACTGACCAACAGCATGTGTGTCGGTGCAGATGAGATAATCCTGCAGAAAGAAACCAAAAATCTTCAAATGAACGCAGCGCAGTGAAGGAACAATGTTTGTATAACATACAACCTAAATATGGTCAGCAACCTTTTTGAAAGAGGAATCGAGCTCAGTTTTCCTGCACCACCTTCACATCCAGCTGTAACTCGACCTGAAACTGATGCCGTCACATCAAAAGCGACGTCACAGCTGAAGTTACAGATACACACCTTCTAGCTTCACTGCAGGAAGAATTCCATGCTTAGCATTCACTGTCTGTTGACCACGCAGACAGCTACACCCTCTCAGTCACTCACGCACGCGCACACACTCTCCTGTGTTTGCTTACTCAGATATTGGCCACTCAGGGATGTATAGGAGGTCAGTGGACTAAACATTTTCTTTCTGTGGGCTGCAGGCTGCAGGGGCCTGCTTGGTCAGCACACAGCAGCTCGTGCTTATCAACAGACAGGGAATACCTGCAGGAGCGCCTCAGTTAGAGAGTCATGATGAGCGTGTGTATGAGAGTAGACTGTGTGTGTGGATGTGGCTCCGGGACAAACTAAGACTAAGAAAGATGCTGGAGTGTGTGTGTGTGTGTGTGTATCAGAGGATTATATGGAAGAATTTTTCCTTGTTTTCTTACACAGCAAAGACGTCACAAATCATTTTGACTATGAGGAGCAATTGACGGAGGATTATAGTTAAATTCTGGTCACAACAGGCAAATCACACAGGATCCATGTCAGAAAACCCTCCTGAGAAGTATCACAACGTGTACGACTAATACCAAGACACTGTGTAAAGCCAAGTGTGCAAACAATATGTGCAACTTAACTTCCCGGAAAACGTAATTCTGCTCCACAACATGAATGCGCCTTAGCTCCGCATTTACAGTTGTTATGAGCCCAAATCTAGAGTGATTCATAGATCATAGATGTAAGGAAAGAAGCTGTGCAGTTCCTTCGTACGAAGCAGGTAATGTGCACGTTGTTTTCTATAATACCAGCTATAATTCACCTATTTTAAACACTAGTTAGATGTGCAGCTATTCACATTAGGATCTACACCTTCATCTCCACACACTCAGATCTGCTATTTATATTTTGAGTCTTCAAAAACTCCTATTATTAATCTGGTCGCTCAGTTTATTTGATGTGTTTGATTGTTTCCATTTTAATAAGGCAGATTTATTTTTACCTGCCCCTAAGAGCTGCTGTAGCTCAACTTTACTTTCATTTTGAAAGCTTTAATGTAAAGACTGGTGAGGTGAGGTTTTTAAAATGCCCCCGAAAAATCCAATACTACTGCAATCTTTTTCTCAAAACCCAATAACACAACACTTACATCTCTACCCTGTCTTAGACAAGTCTGTTTGTGCAAGATTCAAGATTCCAAACGCTTGATTAATCCCAGAGGGAAATTGTTTATGACCTTTACTAGATATGTCATTTTCTGCCAAGATGGTATTAAGGTGAAGCACAACCTCTTTTTAGGAGGTTAGGAAGTGAAACGTGTCATTGGAGAGTGAAACCATGACTTCGCCATCATTCAAATTCCTGCAGAGAGAGACCTGTTCAGAGAGATAAATATGTCAACGACCAAGAAGCGGATTAAAGATCCGTATCTCTCACACACACACACAGCTTAAAATAATATTCTTTGGAATGCACTATGTAGGTGGTGTACTGTGCATCTCTGTTCTGCCCATTAGCTGTGCCCCTCCGTGTGCCTGTTTCCTGCACCACAGCACATTTCTCCGTCCTCCCACTGAAGCTGCTATTTACTGGCCTAGAAATTTCATTCACATCCCATGAAATGTGATTTCATCCCTTCGTGGAGCACCTCCGCTGAGTTCACAGCTGTGGGAGCCAACACCGCCGTGCGGCTGTACTGGGATTAGGCATCCTGGTCCGTCTCATGATGTCTCGTTAAAAGAGCGCCGCTTTAAAATGTAAATATGACACAGTTTAATAAGATTTCCAATATCACGGTGCATTTGCTGGGGTTGCATTTGTGTTTAACTACCTAACCTGAAAGCTCAAATAATCAATACTGTGTGGGTCCTTCACCATCCCACAAAAAGCAGACTCAGAGTGTATTTATTTACAGTGGTACTCGCTCTCACCCTCCTCCAACGTGAATACTCCGGTCTAACTGATAATGAGGGGCTTCCACTGAGGCCAATTAGCACATGGAAATCCTTTCTCAGTGTGAGAACTCCAACATACCGTCTTTTGTGAAGGTCACCAGGCAACAAGATTCACGCAACAACTGTACAATTTCGCGATTCCTTGTTTGCACTTATTCCCAGTATACGAGAACTCTGCTGCACGGTCGACCGACACGTGGAAATAAAAGACGTTAATATGACTAGTCTCCATCACCACCGCCATGCTAATTACCAAAATTAAACAGAGCGACAAGAGGTGAGGGGGAAATGAGATGATATAGGTGATAATAACACCAGGTGATGTGGAGCAAAGGATGGCAGGAAAGGGCATGCAAGACTCATTATCAAGTAGCACCTCCTCTGGCTGTTTCTGGACGTGTTGACAACAGCATAGAGCAGGAGGTTGAGAGGTGGGAGAATTATGAGAGGGTTAGGCAGACTGGTGAGGAAGGCAGAGGCAGAAAACAACTCACTTAAAGGTGTGTTAGAAGCTTATACCTTTGTCTTCTCTTAGATATAACACATAGATTCAGTACTCCGCAAAAAGGTATTAAAAGTAAAGCAATGGTCATTTCTAAATACCTTTTCACTTCAAGCACAGCTAACCCATCAGAAAAGATTTCAGGGTACAAGCACCTTAGAAAGGCATGACTGGAGTCCAGGCAAACTCTGGCCACCACCACGCCATGCTGCTTTCTTAAAGTCAAACATCACACAAGGAGAAGAAGAAAACAAGAAGATTTCCAGGATGTTATAAGCAGGCGTGTGTGACCTCGGGAGCTTCCAGCAGAGGGGAAGAGCGATGCCCTAATGTTCACTGACGGAAGAGTGAGTAAACCGTTTTGCACCATGTGCAGTATTGTGGTGCATAGACAAACTCTCGCTCTTCTCTCCCAGAACACACCTGGGATTGATGAAACGCAGGGACAACAGAAGAGACAAAAGCGCCGTGACAGAGGCTGATCCACATCTATTCAATTACCTATTATCTAAGTGCTGAAAGAATTAATTAGAGTTTGATTAAAAGGAAAAGGTTACTGGCAACAGCACAAAGACGAGTAATGGAGGCATGCTCGTCTGTGTGTGTGACGAAGCGTGTGCCGGCGTGCTACTCAAAAACAGGCAATTTATTCTCACTGGAACATGTTGCCTTTCATTTTCAATGAATTATTCAAACAAGAAAATCTGCATCCGGTATTTGCATCATGAGAGAACAACTCCAAGGCCTTCCTCTTGTCCCATGTTGTGCCCATTAACAGAGGAAACCACAGTGTACAGGCGTCCAACAAGGACGGACGCCAGAAAACACAGTTGCAGAATGTTGTTTAGATTAAAATGGCGTAAGTCGTATCTGTATATCAGAGACATACAGACTGCAGCCTCTACAAGTTCAGTTGCTCAAAACAACGCAGTTGTCACAGTGTGCGCGCCGCTAAGTGACACAGATTGCTGCACAAATCCAATTGTGTGCCGACATCAACAAAACACAGCTTCTGCAGAGCTACGGAGTCATTCTCCAGGCCCCTGAGAAACAAGACAGACTCCAACAGAGCTGCAGACAAGATCGGTTTGTCAGCTTCGTGTCAAACCCATGACTGGAGCAGACGTTCTGTATGATATGCTCACGTAGCCATCAGGGTGGAACTGTAGCTCAACACCGCTGATGAAGGACAAAACCGCCACGGCGTCCACTTGCAGCGCTCTCTGCTCCACAGTATGTTCTTCTGGAAGCACGTCAGGTACAAACACTAGAAAGCTGCTGCATTAAAACCTCAAAACTACATAAAATGTCTCTGAACACGTAGTTCTCTCTGAAAGTAACATATTATTCAGATTAATAAATATTAGGAAGCACACAGTCTCACTACAGAAGTCAGGGGATCATGTTGCTGGTGTTTCTTTTCTCAGAACAATAGTGTAAAGACTGCACCACGTGACGGTGTATGACGTGTAGGTATTTAAATGGGTGTCACCATCACCCACTACATGAAACCATTTACAAGTGTAATGAACATTACTGTGTAAACTGCAGCAGGTTTCTTTCTCCACTCTGTGACCGAACGAGCACCTGCCTGTATCATTATCTGCCACCTCCCAAAGCAGCCGCACACTTAAAAGCTGGAAACCATTCAAGCCAACATGAGGTGTTTACATTTTAGGGGTTTAGCTGTCACTGCTATCCAGAGTGACTTACGATGAGAGCAGCAGGGGGAATAAATTATCTACGATCAACGAGAGGAGAGGGGAGGAGAGGAGAGGGGAGGAGAGGGGAGGAGAATAGTGGAGAGGAGAGCAGAGCAGAGGAGAGGACAGAAAGGAAGAGGAGAGGAGAGCAGAAGAGAGGAGAGGAGAGCAGAGGAGAGGGGCTAATTTCTAATTGAATAACTGAAGTCACTGAATATTTAAAGTCAGACACGGAGATCCTGAACTGTTTCCACGCAGTAAAGATTCCGTCTATGAAATTTAACACAGCGACGTCGTCTTGCGCGTCTGCAGAGAGGCTCCTGATCCTGGACGATATCGTGCTGCCTGAGGGACGAACACGTGGTCACACAGATGAAGAAGGTAGAACATGAACATACAGAGGACCGATGCATGTGAAGCGGTTTGTTGTGTAGTTTACTTTACATTCGTTAAGTTAACCTCAGCTTTTTAAAGCTATTCACGTTGGCACTGTGCTGCGTGGTGCTGGGAAGGCAAAGCTCTTTCATACAGGTTTCCATGCACGCCGTTCTTTCTCTCTCTGCCGGGCAGAGCTGCAGAGGCGTTATTCCTCATCAACGCTCAGCCACGAGCATCACCATCATCATTTAGAGAGGTGGCACGTTATTTTCTGGCTCAGACGAGTAAATCAGGTGAGAAGCAGGTAGGGTCTGTGTTGTACGAGAACGTGACAGCGTGCCTTGTTTTTAAAATAGATGTGTGAATCCATCCTTCTAGCATACGCGTAGTCAGTGAGAGGCTGTGCTCACACCTGCCTCCCGTTTAAAAAGCAGAGCGAAGCAGTGGCCTGAAGACATAACCTCTTGAACTTTGGATCCAGAGACACATCTGACACCGGGAGGAGGTTTGCACACAGGCTGTGCTGTGTGACGTCACCATGCTGAAGGTGTCCTCCTCTCTGCGTGTGTGTATGACTTACTTATCCATCTATATTAATGTCTTTCTGTCCTTCCATATATCCATCATCTCACTTTCTCTCCTCATTAGCAACTTTAAAGCGAGTAACTCCACGAACCGACCTCAGGGGGGGAAAGATCAGTTATTCAAACACATATAGATACGGGTCAGTCATACGTACAAATACACACATTAATTATACAGCCGATGTCATTCTGAAAAGAGGGTTACATTACACGCACAGGGAGGCAGAGTCAGGCATCGACACACAATCGTTCTATCACGGCGGAGGGACCCGACCCCTCTCAGCAGTCTATCGTTTCATCGATCTGAAGAAGCGCAGCAGAAAGGTGCAGAGGTTAAAAAGCTGATGCTTCAGCTGCTGCACACGAGTCACAGAGAGCGAAGAGTCACTTTTTAAACACGGAGGTGCTGCTAGAGAAAAACACCTGAACTCATCTTTGATACTAGAAATGTCCTGAGGTGATTCCAACAATGAATGATGTCAGCTACTAAAGGCTACTGAGACAAACTGTATTTTAGGGGTTTTATTGATTATGCAATTAAAAATGAGAGTGAATGCTATCAGTGATGAGCGACAGCCTCGTTATCATTAGCAAAGGCTTAAAACCATTTTTAGTGGTTATTTCGTTCTGTATGCTGCTGGGAGATTCCGCACAAACAGAGCTTTTCTGTAGCTGCAGTAACATGAAACCTGTGTGAACAGCATCACAGAAAATGTCTTCTCTTCTTCTCCGCTGTGTTTTGGGTTGCCCCCTGGTCTTTCTCAAACTCCCTTTCACATCACGTCCCCGTTCGGAAACAATCATGCAACACGCCACAACGTCTCGGATATGTCAGATTATATCTACCATAACCGTGTCTTACACATGTGTCTCCCTTTGACCTCCAACTCTCCGTCTCCATCACAGCATCTGAAACCTCTGCTGCACTCGTGGGAGCCAGCTTCACATTCGTCTGTGAACGCTGCATTTCTTGTTTTTGTCATGAGGCACTCATCTTTACTTTCTTATTTCTCCACATGACCACGCAACACGACACTGACACGCAGGACACGGCGCGTGTGAGACAAGGTTTGACGAGGAAAACTGTGCTGCCGGGAAAAGAACTGCTGGTCGTCACAGCCGCTGGCGAGCTGCGGGGTGAGGGTGTCGTTTCCGCCACGCCACGCGACGTGTGAGTGACAGCCCACGTCAGTCAAGCACGGAGAGAGTGAGAGTGAAAAGAAAAGTGAGGGTTGATAGAGGGGGGAGCTCTGACACACTGGTCAGTGCATTTTAATGTCAATTAAAAAGCAGCAACCGTGACAGGAAACTCTCCATAAAACCCAGAAGCTGTGACGGAGCGAGTAATAGCACGAACAGGCTGATGCCTCCCTGCGATTCCGCTCTGCTCCGTTTTGTGGTAATGACCTTCTCCTCAGTCTCTCGCTCTCATTTTCCTTCCTTTGTCTCCTGTTACTCTGAACTCCCTCCCTTCATCTACTCCTTGACCCCATTGTACTCTCTAAAATCTCTCCCCCATCCCTCAAGGCGAAGATGTGAGGACCACGGATATGGCCTTCACATGAGCTATGATAATGGCGGTCCCTCCTTTTGACCCCCTCACCTCACTCTTCCCATCCACCAAGAAGAACCAAATGCCAAAGTTAATTTGCATTAGGCCCATTAGTTTTCCTCCAGTAACTCGAAAACGGGCGAAGAGGCTCTGAATCACCACACTACACACAGAGTAATTGGGCATTTCTTTCATTCACATCTATAAATGGACGTCTCCGTCAGGAGACGGATGAGCTCGGCTCTCACGCTTGTGTGACTGCGTTTCCCAACGATCGACTCCACGTTAGACAAAACCTCGCTGCAGCCGTCGCGGCATACGTTTCCAGTGGCTTCTTACTGTTGTTGGTTGAAGGTGCACATGTGATAACACACCACAGACACTCAGCACTGACTGATGCTCCATCTGTATTCCAAGGATAATTTACGGTGCCTGAAACATACTTGTGGTCCTTCGCCCTGATGTTCCATGTTCAAGCTTGACATGGAGACTCGTTACCTTTAGCATCGCAAATCAATCGTCTTTATGCTGTTGTCTTAGTAACAATAACATCTACTGATTTACTCCACAGATGGCTGCCACTGATTTATCCTTCACCATAAATATTTTATGTGGTGCAGTTTTGGAACAGGAAGACTAAAAGATGTCTTTATTTTTATTTTAAGTGAATATTCTATATATAACTAAATATGTTGTAGCTGTATTTACAAATACTGTGGTTTGTATTTTAAGTTTGTAATTTAATTTGCTGGATACAGTTGTTTCAGTGGAACAGCAGGAAGATTAATGCTTTACTCAATGATGCTTTCACAATAATTGATCAGGAAGAGAAACCACTTCAGAAAACACAATATATCAAATGATATTTAAATGTATAACTGGCAGCACTTCGGATTAAACATTTGTTGTTGAGGGGTGATGTACTGTGCTATAGATAAACCAAATGTTGGGTTTTTACACTCAGCTCAGTGAGTAATTATGTTTTTGCTAGAGAATATGGTCTTGGATTGTGCATCTGGCTCTCACTGGACCTATAAAGTCACAGATGCACTTTGATGATTACGTTAATAAACAACTGCTTTTAATTCAAATGAGACAGGATGAGAAAACTAAAAATCTTCTCCATCAAAAGTTTATTCTAGTGCTCTTTGATTCCCACCCATGTGCAAGGAGGCAGAATAAAATCCAGACTCTAAAGTCTTCTAAATAAATGAGCTGTCGGGGCTCCTAGTTCTATGCATTAAACTAACAGCATGATGTGACTGAAACGTAGGTTCTGATTGTTATTGCTCGTGTCATTTCTGATACATGGTTCACAATAGCTCCATCACTGTGGTTTATGTTTCACAGAACCCAGACCTATTCCAGTTATGGACATCCCGACAGTGTTACTGTTGAGCTGTCAACACTGAAAATCAGCAGAAATTAACTTTACAAAGGGATGAAAGATAGATAAACGATGTTAAATACAAATACAAGTGTGATCGGTTTGACAAAGCTTGTATCTGAGAGCTTGAAGGAAACAAAAAATTCTAAATCAAATTAAATGTAAATGAAAAATAAAATGTGCTTCTCACAAGCGTCCCACTTTGAACCAGAGAAACAGACAGCCTGTGTTTGTTCAGGAACACAACATGCCTGCCAGAGAACCATCCTTGACCAGATCAAACAAAAAGCATTATCCCAGAGACGAGCGCGGCCGTTTGTTACGCATGTGGCAGATAACCCGAAGAACACGACAACAAAGAATTCAATGTCCCTGCATTCTCCACTCTTCACAGTAGGAAACCACTTCAGAGGGCGTGACAGCTGAATAATGAGAGCCAATCTCAGAGAGATAATCAGCAGAAAGAGGCTCACTCGCCACCTCAAACACAGGCGCACACGTGGTGATCTCAGACCTGAGGATCTATCAGGCCGGGGAAGCGCACATTTTATGCCTTTATCTCCCTCGGTGCAATGGGAGATACGACAACAGGTCAGCGTGGAGGAAGCATCACTGCTACAGAGAGCAGGCGGACGGAAAAGTGATTGGTTCCTCTAAAGTTGTGATTTAGTTCTGTCCAGTTTTGAGCGTACTATTCTACGCTCTGTGGATTTGTGTGAAGGTAAATTTTCCCTGTTTGATCCATTTATTCTCTTTCAACATTCAGTAGTAATTATTCAGCTATTAATTTACAGCAACAAAGGACCTAGATTGACTGATGTGATCCTTCATTGTGAATGTATAGGTAATATGCAGTATAGGTTGTCACACACACACACACACACACGCACACACACACACACACATTTAATCCTTCTGCAGTTTTAATCATACAGGCTGACGTTGTGATTGTGATTAAACTAATCATGCAGCAGAAAATTACAGCTTTATGAATTTAAATGATCGGTTTTAGAAAAAAACACCACCCCAACACGTGACATTTCTCTCGCGGGTCTTGGGTCTATAGACTACTCCCTCGCACACATCACAGCTTTAACACTGGTTCCATAATAACATCTTTCCAGCGGCACAGTTTTGTCAACTTATGTATTTTGTTAACAGTCACAGTGAAGAGTGGTAAAATCTCTACAGATGGTCTTCAATAAAAATGTAGGTAGGATTTCTAAAAATTCACAAAATGACTAAGACAATCTTGGGCTGGTTTCTCAGTCAAACGTAGATATGAAACAGATCCAAGGTATTAAATATAGCATTCGTTCCTTAACACTTCTCTTATGCGCCACATGGTTAGTTAGCATGGAAATCTGTGGACCAGTCCATCACTTGGCATCCAACATCACCAGCTTTCAGTCCCTTCCACATACACTACCAATGAGAACGTAGAGAGGACATCCGACGGCCTGTAGGAAGCGATTCGTGCGACATCTCTGTTTACAACATAATTACAAAGAGATTTACTACTGTCCTCGTTTTGCCACGAGTGCAGAGTTTCCACATAGTTGGGTGTCCTTGCAAAAGTGCCTTCTGCCTGCGCACCTGGCACAGCAGGGGGAACAGATTAAGATGGCATATGCAGCAGTTACTGGACGGCCTCCAGCAATGTCTTGGGACGGGGCAGTAAAAAGAAGTGAAGTAAAAGTGGAGCTATTAGCTCAACCACACAAACGTGAAGAGTACAGATCCTGTTAGTGTTTGTTTCCTGTTTTTCAATATGTTCAGGTGTGCTGGCATAATTAGCAGGTCAAGAGGGAGACCGTGCACCTCAAGCAGCACATAAGACAAAAAAAGTCTTTACCTCACTCCTAGCAAACGTTTGTCCCTCTCTCTGTGAGTCCTTGTTTTCTCTCCACACCATCCACTGTCTAATAAATGCCTAAACACAATCATCATAATAAAAATATCTTTATCTTCTTGGCATTCTTTTGAAAGTTATCAGTGTGATTACATGCACTCATGCAACCTGGTTACAGTTGCTTTTCTTGACTAAGCAGATTTCTTTATTATGTGAAATAGCTGGTTTCTGTAATT
>JAUMHF010000006.1:16275635-16277030 GCA_032359275.1 Microctenopoma steveboyesi | reverse complement strand
GTACAAACAAAAACTCTTTATACATAAAGAAAATAAAGAACAATTACCGTGTGCGCCACTTGAACCATGTGTAGAGTTTTAACTTTAACTTGGCCTGTGCATTCGTTCTCTGCAGTCCCGCCAATCCTGACCCCAATGACCCACAATGCCACAGTGACCCTCACCTAACCTTTGTCAGGTGACACCTCTACCAAAATAAAAGCTCAAGAAATAATACTTTTCTAAACAATATTACAAAATGTAAAAATGAAAATAAGAAACACAATCTTCGTAAACTGTGTCTTTTAAGACCGTTACACCAAGTAGAAAGTAAAAGGTGATGTATAATTAATCAAAATGTTCAGCATCTGCTACTTAAAGTAAATCAACAAGTCAGCAAAAAGCAAAGTTAGAACAAGCTCCATGACAGACACACTGGGCCTCAGTGGTAAACATGAAATATAATATACAGCATTCACATTAGGAGACAACAGTTTACTCTCAGAAAGAGTCAGAAACACCCTCAGAACATCCAGGGTCGCATAAAACTGGTGGATGATGAACCGCAGCCTTTTTATTTTGCCATCGCTTCATGTGCGCTGTTTTATGTGAACTTGCATGTTTTACATTTGCCATATGCTCCATTTACTTTTTGATGTGTGCCTCTTGTTTAGGTTTGTGTGTTTCTATTTTTTTATCTGCCTACAAGACAAATCTCCCACTTGGAAGTTCACATCAGAGTAGTTTTCACATAGATGTCACCAGCGACCTGGGGAAGCATCGTTTGTCCTCCTCCGCCAGAGAAACTTTATCTCATGTCGTGCCCAAAGCCAGCAGTGCACAAGCCACAACACGCGCCGAGGCCGCCGCATCGACACAATGCGCCTCATCACAGACAGCGTCGCATCCCGAGGAATGAGAAGCCGCATCATCAATTAATCACACACAAAATCAATCAACTGTCTAGTTTACAAAATCTACAAAAAACGCCTGATCTCACCTCAGAGCCTGAGGTGATTTCCTAAAATAGCTCGTTTCCTTGTCACAGAATTTAGATAATGATGAACTCCAACACACACAGAAAAGCTCCAAACACCATAAAAAGTGCAGAGGCTTTCTGAATCAAATTAGATTTCCCTTTTCTCGTCAAAGATCACGGTCTAAGACGGGAAAAGAGTTGTTTGAGGACTTACTAAGACGAGCGTCGAGAAGAAGACGACAAGAAAATAAGCAATAGAAGCAATGGTGGATCCGCAGCTCGGACATCCAGCGTGTGTGTGCGCAGTGTGCACCATCAATCTGAGTGGGGATCTGGACCCACAGTCAGTGCATACCGACACACTCACACACACACACACACACTGTGCGAACGAGCTGAGCCAGAGTTGCACTTACTCAGATTCTCAGACAGATGCA
>JAUMHF010000006.1:16245635-16270635 GCA_032359275.1 Microctenopoma steveboyesi | reverse complement strand
AGTGCTGACAACAAATAGTAAAAATAAAAAGCCGCTCAATCCACACAATAATAATACAGGAAAAAATCTATTTGCATCGTGTAGGATCATTTTCAATCAGGTTTCACACAGTGCTTCTGAGTTCCCATTTTCCATATTCTCCTTGCAGATGATGAACATCAGGATAGGAACCTGTTTGTCTGGTGTCGAGGACTTTGCTTTTTAGTCCCGTTTTTTTGTGGCAGTACTGCGTCAGTGAGTACTTTGGCAGGTACAAAGACGAGCCTGACACACTGACACACCTGAGGACAAATACATTTTTATGAGATCACGCGGGAAACATGTGAAAGGTTAATAACCAACTTACGTGTTTTTTATGGATGCGAGAGCAGACTCGCATGTGT
This sequence comes from Microctenopoma steveboyesi, assembly GCA_032359275.1. Lineage (NCBI taxonomy): Eukaryota > Metazoa > Chordata > Actinopteri > Anabantiformes > Anabantidae > Microctenopoma > Microctenopoma steveboyesi. The sequence goes on along the minus strand of JAUMHF010000006.1, from coordinate 16,270,252 downwards.
GAGAGTTCCCAAGGGCATTGCTGAGACCGTACTGGCTCCAGAATATTTTCCAGACTGTTTTCCTTCACAAATTTTCATTTAGACAGAAATAAGCTAAAAGTCAGCCCCACCACCCCCCCCTGCATGTGCTTCCCACCCTCAGGTGGTAGCGCTCCGGTTTCCCTCCTCCTGCTCTGAGCTTCTCCTCCTGACAAAGTCACCACTTCAAAGTCAAAACAGAGGAGATGTGGAACACCCCCACACGCGTGCACGTTTCACACATATATTAGTTCCCAATGTTCCCGTTTTCCCACATTTCCTGCCCCGTCATCCAGCGGGGCTCTTTGTGATGTATAATTGAAGCTGTATGTAATTTCACTGACTCGTTTCTAGCCGAGTCCCACTCGGAGCTGAACTTTCGCTTCTCTCATCGATGTAGAATATTCTCTCTGATGTGGAGAGACCAGCTCTTTGAATGTGCTGCTTAACATGCCCTCCCTCTCCCACCGTCACCCTCTCATCACCCTTTAAGAGGCAGTTCAAGCAAATTGAGCAGAACTTTAGCAAAAGTTATTTTAATTACTCTGACTCACTTTGTCCTTAAATTGCCTTGTTTGGTTACTTAAGTGCACAAAAAGAAGAAACTATTTAATTGCAAATGGTTACACGTTATTTTTAAACATAATATGATCGTATTTAATTGGAACTACTGTCTAAAACAGACTCCCCCAGCTAAACTGTATTAAAGAAGCAGAACTTTTCAGATTCTGGGGACCAGTAGATCAGTGGGTAGATCGGTCCAACGTGGTGGTTCCTTCTTCTGTGTGACTACAGGTCGTTTTTGCACCCGACACTGAAACCCCACAGTATCTAGTAATCTGCCGTGACCAGCTGGGGCTAAATAAGCGTCACAATTCGAAAAGCAATTTCAACTCAAATTCTAAATAGATTTCAACACTGAGTAGGTGTTATGATTCCTCTTTAACACAGTCAGGACACGTCCACCAATCTTTTCACTTTTCTCTTGCCAGATGTTCCTCTGTGAACATCTGCATCTGTCCTCACATTGAAGCCTTCAGAAAAGGCAGCGGGAAAGTTGGTGAGACCGGTGATTCCGAGGTTAAACTGAGCTTTTTTCATGCTAAACTTTGAAGCCCACATGAACGTCGGGAAAGTGTGATGGATGAAATCAGCACCAGCTACTTAGTTCCTGTGTCAACTGATCCATTTCAATCACTACGGAGCAAACTCTATTAGCAGATAAGGTCTGGGATACATTCGATTGCACTGGACTGAGCTAAGAAGTGGACTTTACACCACACTTCACTTTCCAAGGTCAAGAATGAACATTCGTACTCTGTTGTTCTAATTTATAGGATTCGACCCCGGGAAAGTTTCTCGTGCGGGTTTTTGACAGCAGGGAGGGCGCTGCAATGACATTCAGGTGATTATTAAAGGGTGCTGAAATGTCCCACCTGGCTGGGTTTTCACACTTTACTCCTGCTGCCATCTTGGCTCAGGAAGCCTTAAAGTTGTCCAGAGCAGCTTTATGTCACTGCTTAGTTTGGCCATTATGACAAATAGGTCCAATATGCATGTAAACACTGACATCGTCATGAAAAATAGGTTCAGATATGGATCACGGATAATGTTTGTGCTCGGTTTTAGTGCAGTGCACAGCAGCTACAGCGGCTCCTCTCACGTCCACATAAATAGATCACCCAGCACGACTTCCTGACCCTCAGTGTGACAGTAAACCTTTAACGAGTAATAAAGGGAACCTGACCTTGAGCACAGCGGGAAGCTATCACATCTGGTCAGGCCCAGAGAGGAGCCGAGCGCTGAGGAAGCCATCGAGGCGTCCGAGGACAAAACCTGAGGACGTCTGAACGACACAAGCAGAGGAAACATGCAGGGGTCAAAGGTCATGTTCCTGTAAGGACTAGCTGGACTGAACTCTGCTGTGGGTACATATTCATCTTGTGGGAATCTTTAAGGATAGATTTATTTAGAGGAAAAAAAAGCGTGACAGCGTATTTGGCCTCAGCTGTACTTTGTGTATAGTGTGAATTAACCAAAATGTCCTTTGCTGTGAAAATTGTACCTGCTTTTAATTAGCCTGTTAGCATGTCTGCACCGTTTCTACGCGCAGCCTTATGGAGGCATTAGCACACATGGAAACGTTTAATCCTTTCAAGCAAGATGATGCTTTTCTTCGTTTTAACAAAGTGCTTCGAGTTGTCGAAGCGTAACCGAGCCATAAGAAGCGTCCGTGAGTAGACAAGGAAGGACGGCAAGGAGCCGAACATGAGCAATGACAGATGGAAGCTGAATACAAATAGATGAAATGAGTAAAACGAGTTAAACTAGTGTTTATAAAACACACAGACACTTCATTTTTTCTCCTTAACAGTTTATTCATTGTCCAAATTCATATCAGTAGACTTGGAGAAATAAAAGGTCTTTTTCCTTTTTAAACATTCTTTTAAACAAAAATATAAACACTATTTACAATCACTCGTAAAAAATACAAAGCGTATGAGCAAAATCATGTTGTCTTTCTAAAAGACATAAGTTACAACAGCTATGGGAAGTGAGACGAAAGCAAACTCTAAGCCACAGACCGAGTTGATACCTCTTTGTACAGATTGTGCAGCACACAAACACACACACACACACTACGTTTAAGCTTATTGTTGTGCATCTCCGCTGTAATGCCAAAATATGTCTTCCATAAAACTCATTCACATCTCTCTTATTGCATTCCAGGTAATACGGAAGGAAGCAGGCGCCAAAGGATAATCCGCCAGTGACAAATCTCCAATTGATGTCACTGAAAACGATGACATGTCGCGTTTGTAGTGTTGGTATGTGAACATATCATCTGCATGCAGAGCGGGAGAAGAAAGAATAAGAAGAAGAAAAAGTAAGCAAAACAAAACCAGAGGTTAAGCATTTAGAGTGCTAACGACAAAAAATCCTTCGCTAGAAAAAGTTAAAAGAAAAGCTTCACACATGCAAACGAGTCGAGGTTGAGTGGGAACAGAAAAGAAAAGGTAAATGCCTGATATTCAGAATGTTAATACTGATTTGTTGGTTATAGTCTGAGGAATACAGTTGTGCAAAAGAAAAAAGAGGACTTGTCAGTTTCTGCCTCTCAGTCTGTTCCAAAGTTTATCCTGTAAAGAGTTTAGGAAGAGAGAAGGACTAGAGTGACGGTCACAGTGACTCCCATGATCGTAATATGACTGAAGCCATGACGTGAAATCCACCAGAGGAGTCGGGGTAAACGTCCTGCTCAGCTCCCAGGCTCCACTACACGGCTTTACGGTATCTGTTGTGCAGACAGGGAGGAAATAGCATCTAAAAACTGCTTTTACATATCCAGCATGAGTTTGACTGAACTCATCTTGTGCCATGAAACTGGTGGCGAGGGGCCCAGACGGGGCCATTCAGCAGAACGCTGCATCACAGAACATGCCTCTCCCCGCACGTTGCACTCAGACTGAACGGAAAAGACTTTTTTTTAATGCTATGTTAATCCCATCACACTCACACACTCATATCCCAAACCACAGCAGCAATTACACTAATGGACAGATCAGAAAGGGCACCAACAACAGCGTGAGGAGAAAAAACAGGAACAAGAATGAACAGAAATTTCTTCACAGACTCACAACCTTGATTATTTGTTATAACAAAATATTCCAAAATAGCCTTTGTAGAAGACTCTCTTTCTCTCATCTGTACAGGATCCGTTGACATTAATTTATGGCAAACAAACAAACAAAATAGTCATGAATTCATATATATGCCATGTATATATATTAACATTAATCATTCAAGTCTTTGTGTGGCAAACAATTACCAAAAAAGCATCACAGAGCGTGAGACGGACAGCAGAAGGAGAAGGACATCGGAATTCCAGTTACGCCCCCCCGCCGCGCTACGGACAAACAAAAACAAGTCGTCTCCATTTTCAAACTCAGAGTCTACAGAGTTGTTTCTGTTTTCAGTACAAATGAACTGTTTTCAAGCACATCCTTTAAATATTCCACAAAGTGTAATACGAACACTGAACTGAGACTCGAGCCGGGCATGAAAACACGTCATCTGCTCTTTTCCTTTGTCATTCTTTTTTTTATTTCTTAATAAGAAGCGGAAGCCAAGGTGATGGAGGTAACACTGCGAGCGCGTCTGCACGTGCCTGCTGCATTATAAACACATTTACAACGAACCTGGAGCATCGCGCTTTAACATTTCAGCTTGTAAGTCAATAGACAACTAGTCTAATAAACAATGTAAACAAAAGCGTCGGTGTAAACACGGTTGTTGGTCTGTAAGCACGCCAGCCAACATTTTGGTGTGAGCGTAAACGCATGCGTGTTGTGGGCCACACAGTGTTAATTTACTGTTTTAATATAGCTGCTGCATTAAAATACAGACGTTTTACTCTACGGGAAGCAGCAAGACATTTGTTCTTCAGCTCATTAAAAACTAATTATAATACAGTTTTCTTTTTTCTTTTTACAGAACGCGCAGGAGACGGCATGCCGCTAAAGCACCTCTCGTCAGAGTCATCGAGGCGAAGGGAGATGAGGCGGGGCGCTGGAGAGTAAGTGCTAAACTCAAACAGACCGATGTTATCTATGCATCAGTGCCGGGGTTTATTAGAGGTCATTAAAGACCCCTAATTAAAAAAAACTGTTTTGTTTCTGGTCACTTGTTCGCCTACATTCATTTTGAAGCGCACTTCAAATAGTAAACCTAAACCCACAAGCTAACACTTGTAACACTTTGACATTCACTACAACCTGTCTGCACCTCGTCATCATTCTCGTATAAAAACTTTGCCAAGCTCAGAGATACGAACGAAAAGAAGAAAATCTACGAAACGAAACAAAGAAATCCCTATGCGACGTGTAAAAACTTAGAAACGTGTTTCGACGACATTGCTCGGAGGTACGTGGTGGTCTAGTCCCAGGACTTCTCCTCGCGAGGCATCGTTACGTCGTCTACTGCGTTAGAGAGTTTCTAAAAAGAGTCTAAAATCTTGGTTTGGCGACAGGGGTTCAAAAACAAAACACTGTATGAATCCTGGGAGGTGGTGAGAGGTCACGTGACCCACTGGTCAGGTCCAGAGGTGCATTATGGTCCGTGGTGATAACACAGGGCTGTAACCCTGGATTGGAGAATGTGCTTGGACACACAGTGACGGCAGGCTGCTGGATTAGTCCCTGGCCTGGTCCACAGGACGTGGTCCATGTCTGAGAATGTGCGAGTGCGAGATCGTCTCTACACAGCCGACACTTGTTCATCTGAAAAAGAGTCAAGAAGCGCTTGGTTACGATGCATGAGAGAGAGCGAGGGAGAGCGAGAGAGAGACACAGACCCTGTTATATACGAGACCCTTTAACTGATTTGGATTAATCTGACACCAAAAGAGAGAATAACCGCTACTATTACATTGCTAATGCTAATCAAACTTAGGAAACACGGAAAACTGTATAAGTCGGACAAAACAAAGATAATTTGAAATCTTTGAATCTATGAAATTTACAATGATGCGTCATTAGTTCAGCGTCCTGGACACGTACCATCCTCACTCTCAGCCAGGTCCGGTGGCGGGACGCAGATGCTGGGCGGTCTGGAGTGGCCCTGCCTGGAGTCGGCTGTTCGGGCCTCTTGGTGGAGGAGGTGGTGGTTGCCAGCCAGCCGCCGCACCTCAGCCAAACCTTTGGCTGCTCCAGGACTCTGCAGGAGTTTGCTCCTCTGCAGGGCCACGCTGTAGTCTGGAGGTTTGAGGTGAGGAGGTCTGGGAAGGAGACCTCCTGGACCAACTACTACTCCGTCTGTGAGGGCGAGATCCCCCAGAGCCAGACCCTGGTAGCCTGGAGGGGTGGGAGGGGGAGCACGGTAACGCTCATCCTTGGTGGGGGAGGTGACACAGTACACTGAATGGAAGTGTGGACCAAACAAAAGGAGGTATGGAGCAAAGAAGGGGGAGGAGTGAGGGATGAGGAGTGATGGGGGAGAGTTGCAGAAGGTGATAGAAAAGGAGGTGTGTGATGAAGTTTTGTGAGGAGGGAGAAAAGAAAACAAAATAATGAAAAAATTAAAATTAATGTGATGTTTCACACAATAACTATAACATGCATCAAAATAAAAATAAAAATCTTCAAACAATAAGATGGATGGATGCAACAAATACAGGCAGAACTAGAGCTTCATGACTAATTAATCTACCGTTAGATTAATCGATTAATCGTTTGATTCTCAAAGGTAGAAAACGGTTGTGAGGAGGTGCTGGTTTGGTCTGACAAAAGACCTAAAGATTTACAGGAGACGTAAAACAGAGAAAACTTTCAATTTTGAGAATCTGGGAACAGAGAGACTGACGATTAATCGATTATCCACATTTTTATCCATTAAATTTCCTTCAACCTTTTCCTAAACTCTAATATCCTGTTCTTTCCACAACAAACAAAAAAATAAAGCTACATTTAATCCTACATGAGATTCATGAGAGCATGAACTCAGATTCACTGCAAGAAATGTCAAAGTGCTGATTACTGGAGCATAAAAGTCAAGCAAGCAACAGTAAGTGGTGGTTATTTACCGGGAAACCGGCACAACAAACTCAATCTAGTGCTTTTACATCTATGTCTGAAAAATATAAGGAGCCAGGTTCATACTCAGCAGCCAGGAGGCAAAAACAGGTTGCGAACACGCGGTGAAGCCCCTTTTCTACTGTACTCTACCATCTAGACACCTGCACACCCTCCCAGCAGCTGCTCGCACACGTAGCTACAGAGTGTCCCTCAAATACTGTCACACTACAGGGAATCAAACTTGCAACCTGACCCCTCACCTATCAGGCCCTTCTCTGTGCTTGATGTCACCGTTTTGTAGACGGGGTCTGTGCTTTGCCCTCCTTCCTCGGTGGATGGAGAGGAGGAGTGCTCCGAGGTGTTTCGCCGTTTTATCGTCCCGTAATTTCCCTCATAGGTGTCGGACAGCGAGCTGGAGGACGCCCAGCTCTGCCGCGACTGAGTGGACTGCTCCGAGCTGGAGTCTCTGGAGAGATGCCTGGCAGTGCCCTCGCTCGCCCACGCGTGACCGACCGCCTCGACCTCTGCTATCGGTCCGGCCAGCTGCGTGTGCTTGAAGCCGGCCAGGTGCGTGTGCGGGAGCCCGTGGATGCCGTGGTCCCAGGGCCGGCAGGAAGAGGCGTGGAGGCTCTGGAAAGAGTCGTGGGAGTTGGAGGAGCAGGACGTCCAGCTGCCACGCCCGCTGTCACCCACCGAGTCCAGAGAGGTGTGGTCCGGGGTCAGTTCCTCGGTCGATGTAGAGGAGGTGAAGGTGGAGGCCCGCGCTACGTATCCTCTCGCTAATGATGAAGAACTAGAGCAGATAAGAGACAGAGTGACACAGAGCGGGAGAAAATGTTAACTTTAAAAGCTCTGATGACATTAGAAAACCTTTCTCATAGGCTGACTCAGGAGCATTTATGACTTTCATTGTTCTGATTATTGTTTGAACAGAGAAAAACGACCGGAGATTAGATAGCGTTTTTGGAACGTGTTGAGTTGAGGTGAAGGTGGAGTCGTACTGACACGAAGTCCCAATGAAGAGAGGAAGAAGAGGGCACAACGGGAGCATCAATAACTATAAGAAGCTGTTGACTGGAGGACGTTTGGGTCAGAGAGTCGCACAGCAGCAGAGATGAATGAAAGCAGGATAAAGTTCAATGTTACGCAGATGATCCATGCTGTCGCCGCGCGCTCTGACTTTCAACTGCAAAGACTTATTGGTTGTGTCCAGATGAGTTACGGAGCACATTGTTACGGCGAATATTATTCCCCCAAACCAAACTCTCCGCACGATAAATCACCAACAACAACGAGAAAACTTTTTTTTACAAGTTCTTTTCCTTAAACCATCATTTAGATTCAATGACATGGTTTTACTGGACAAACAAGCCACTCAATGAAAGGGAGCCATATTTCATAAAAGTGGTCAGAGCAAGATGATATGATATGAGAGAAGATATTTTTACAGCCTCCTCTTCATGGAGCAGAATGGCCGCATGATGGAGGAACAATAAACAAACAGGAGACAATAAAAACGGCGCGTCTTTCACTCCGGCGGATTAAAAAGCTGTCGGCGTGAAAAGCGATATGTTGTTAACAGAGAGGAGGAGGAAGGAGAAAGGCTGTAAATGTGGGATGCTAATAAAAACCTGGTGCGTTTATGACTTCCTGTTCACTGGGTTTTAATGAGGAAAGGATTTAATGGAAATCTGAAGGGAAGAAACAGAAGAGGACTTAAAGGGAGTGTGGCGCGTTCTTTCCTGTGTCATAACAAGTCTGAGCTCACAGGTAAACTACAAACAAATGTTCTTAAAGTTGCCTTTTTCCTTTCAATAATTCCTAAGCTGGTCACTGACTTTAACTCTTTATTATAAGGGAGTAAAATATCCTGTTACACACCTGGGATCTGACAGTTAAAACAAACAAATAGATCAAATGTCTCTGGACTTCTCTCTCACTACTAATATGACTTTAAAGCAGGAAAATATTTTTGAATGAGCTATAATTCCATATTCGACATGTGCAGGCTTTAACACTGGAACACGCAACAGGAAATACTCAGCACCCGACTATTGGCAGCAGATAAAGGTACTGTTCGGTACCATTGTTGGAACCTACAGTAAATTATTTAGGCAGACAGAGCAGATAATGTCAACAGGTGTGAATTACCTCGTGCTCGGTTGGTGGTAATCAGCATGCGTTGCTGCAGCAGCTGTAGTAGTCACTGTGGAGGCGGCGGCGGCGGCGGCGGCGGCAGCAGCAGCAGCGCAGGTCCTGTTACTGCTGCTGCTTCGTTCTTCGGACGCGGGGGCCGGCACGGAGTCCACTGAACAGATGCTGGAGCGGGACGAGATCTCGCTGTGACTCGAGTCCGACAGGTTGTCCGCTTTACCGGCTGGCAAGAGGGTGTAACCTGCACAGAGGAGAGGGAAGGGACCAGGACGGAAAATGTAACGGGCTCGATGCACAGACGCCAAGGAGAAAGTTTTAGATATACATTTACCTAAAACATCGGTAGGCCTTAATAATTACTTTAGCCAATCTGTCAGTGTTAGCGTGTAGCTCCACGCAGCTGCTCATCTGCCATCTTCTTATCCCTCCCTATAATAACTATGGTGAACTGAACAGAGAATATACAAGATAAAGGTTCTATGGCTTTTAATCCAGGTGGACTCAACAACACTTGAAGTGTACAGAACTTTGTATTTTCGACTTTAGACATGGCCATTAAATATAACACTAAGCACGTCCAGAGATGGGACTGTGGAGAGATTACACTGAAGGTCGGCACTCAAGTAGAAACCTCAGAATACAAAATGTGAACATGGCAAACGCAAAGGAACGTCACAAAAAACGTAAACATCGTACAACAACAGACAGAAATATAGTCACTGCATCATGCAGGCTTCACTCTTTGGTATATTCTCTGAATGTTCATGGTCTAATCTGTAAACAAACTCTCTGCCTGAAATGCCACCAACTTCCTTCATATAACAGTTTTCACTCCCTGTCAGACGCTCTTTGTCCTGGCGTGTTTGTCCCTGCAGAGCCACAGGAACGGGTTGGGGCTGAGCGACCTCCTGCCTCTCTGCTCTGCCCTTCCTCGTCTCTCATCCTGACGTGAAGAGGACTCAACCTCACCCGTTACCTCCCCCTCGTTCACATGTGGGCCAACCCCCCTCAGCCTCTCCCTGGACTGACTCCTTTCCCTCAATATCCTGAGTGGTGACATCAGCCTCGTCCTAAAGGGGGTTTCTGCGGGTGGAGGCCTTCGTAGAAGTGAGGTGGTGAGGGGGCCCGGCCCCGACGGTGTGGGAGGAGACCTGGGGCGGATGAAAGAACGCACTCTAGGGTGTTCTGCTCTTTCTCTCTGTAGCTTTCGCCCTGCATCGCTCTGCCTCGCTCTGCAACCTGCCTCTGACTCCTCTTCCTCCTTTTCCATTTCCCCTCTCTGCCCCTCCACCTCCACCTGCGTCTGTGGCTCTCTCTCTCTGCTACCCTCTCGGCTGCGCTGCCTGGTCATCAGTATGATCCTCTTGTGGAGGAGAACCCCACCTATGCCGTAGCTGCGCAGGCTGCCAGTGCCGGCTTTTGTGCTGGCATCACTGGTCAGCGATGATGAAGATCCCGACAGGTTCATCTGGCTGGAGTTCTGGGACTTGGCCACGCCTCCCACTAAAAGAGACAAAGGATGAACACGAAGCCTTTGCTTTCATTTAGAGTTCTACACTTCGCATGCATTAGTTACTGCAGGCGTGTGGCGTTATCAGCCTGGAAGTCTTCACCCAGGTTAAAAACACAACGGGTGAACATCCAGTAGCTGTTGCCGACCTTTGCGTGGAGATCCCTGCGGCGACACCGTGGGGCTGGAGTGCAGAGAGGAGATGATGGAGATGGTGTCATCAGAAGGTCTCTTGGTGCTCCACTCCTCGGATGAGTTCACTGGAGGTTTCTTCACCACCTGGGGGGAATGGCTGTCTGGAGTAGGAAAAAGAAAAAGAAAGAAGATTCTTACCAGTGTGCAGACGTAACAGTCAGTAGTGCAGCATGACGTAAGAATTCAGTTTTCAACATGCTGTGTTATGTCTTTGAATGTCTGATTGTTCAATAAACAAACTGATATATTTATTCCTATAAACGGGTCTGATGATCGACATGAACGGGACAGATCAGCTGTACTCACTTGGCGTGTCTACGTCCTTAGCTGTGCTCTTCTTTCTTAACGGGTTCAGAGGGACCTGAACCTGAAGGACTTGTGAAACCCTGTTTTGCGTTTTTCCAGAGGGCAGAGCTGACCGCAGAGACACTGGGGACATGTCCGATTTGGTGGATCGCCTCTCGCTCAGGTTCTTAGACACTGGATACACAAGTAAAAAAAAAAAAAAGAAGTGGGTTATCGTTTTACATATTAGAAATACTGATGATTGAAATCCTGTTTGCAAACTTTATTCTACAGAACAGTGCAACACACGGTACACTAGGTGGCAGCGCAGGCCAATAAAGTGTATTTCCAGTGATCTTCTTTCACTGTTCACTCTGCTGGAGCTGTGTTACTTACAGGTGCTGTACGCTGGCTCACACTGCAGGGACATGATCTGGTGCTTCTCCTCGTCCGTCTCCACCGTCAGGTTGGACAGGTACTGCTTTACCTTTCGGGCCATCTGAGCATCCTCGTACAACTTCTTGGCGTTGAGCAGCGAGCTGCGACGCGCTCGCTTCTTGTGAGCGCCGCCCTGCACATCCAGGATGTTGGAGTTGGTGCTGCCCTGGCTCAAAGACCTAATGGTGGGAGGCGAGAGCGAGGAAGGAAGCAAAGAGGGACAGTGGAGTGGGCAGATTGAGTGAAGTAGATGAGATAGAGGGTGACGGATGAAGAGGATACGACAGAGAGCAAAAACAGATCAGTAAACATCAGAACAATCACCTTTTAAACCATGTTCTTGCCAAATTCCTTTAGCGCTATAAAATCTGTAAATCTGTCTTTGCATTGGAGCATAGCATTTTAAAACAGGACCATGCAAACTGGGAGGGAGGCAGCTCTTGCTGGTGTGCCATGCTATCACAGATCAGATGGAGGCAAAAAGGGTTAGGAAACAAAAGGCGCACGAGATTCGGTATGGGTAATATTATGCCGGGATGCAGGTACGAACACTAAACCCGAGTCAAATAGCACCTGTCAACATTTAGTGTAGACTTTGGAAACAGTTGGTGAAAGCCTCGCCTGAAGGAGTCTGGGAGTTTATATTTATACCACACGGTGAGGAAAACAATGTTTTACTTCGACTTTTGAGTCTAGACGTTCCTAATGTGCTCCATAAATATATATATTTGAACATCCACAGTGAAGACTGTGTTTTAAGACCAAAAGCTCTAGAATAGGCACTAAAGGGCCTGTGAGATTCTACTAGTGGCTAAAGGCCTATCGCTGTTATTATATTAGATATTATTTAGATTAGATATAGATAAATGCTAATTCATTTGAACTAGAATAAAAGGTGAGTGTTGGAAATACACAAATGGTACGGTAGCTACTATATGACTCAAACATACAAACAATTAATGGGACAATAATGGACTTCAGGGTGGTTCAGGTGAAGGGCCACTGCAAATGAAAGGGTTAATGACAAGCACAGGCAGACACACACACACACGCACGTGTACACTCAGATATGGCAAAGGGCAAACATGCAGAGTTTAGGGTGGAAGGGATGCAGAGAGGTTGGAATATCTGCTGGTCCAGACTTAAAACGGGGTGAAACCGGTACCAGGACAAACTTACCCTAAACTCTTCCACCTCTTCTTCCTGCAAGCAAGAGGCGTGAAGATTGAAGCGTGACTTAGAGACAAGTTCAAGGGTCGGGGGCAAGGAGGAGACAAGACTATGTAGAGTTCATGCCACCACAAACAAACAGGAAATGACTGGAGATGTGAGGACACCGGACCATTTAAACCTGAAGAGTGTGTGTGAGAAAGGCCTTAAAACAAAACTGCTGCTATTTTTGAACTAGTTTCCATAATTTCTTTTTTCCTTTGACATCTTGAGCTTGTAGTATGAAGACGGTGTCTGCAGGGGTAGTCATGCACTGCAGCAGTGACGCACTATGATAAACACACACACACACACACACACACACACAGAGTGATACACACTACACACTGCGCTTGGCATCAATTAAACCCCACTTCCAGCCCGTCCATGCTTTGTTGACGTTGCATTCCTGGAGCTGAGGAATGCAATCAAAAACCTCGGAGCCATGAACGGGACACAAAGTGATCGGGCATTGATTGAGCCAAGCCTGGAGTGTGTCCCTGATCCTGCCGGTGAAGGATTCAGGCCGGTCGGTCGGTCGGTGGAGGTGGGAGGCGTCGCCGTTCCCTTTTTGCCCACATTTATTTTTACTTCTGTGCAGTAAATCTGGAATCCAGTCCTGCTACATCTCTGCTACAAACCTCTTTCTGAGAAATGCACATTTTGCTACTGGCTGACGGGAAACAGGAAGATCAGGTTTCAAAGCTGGACACACTCTAAAGAGGATCAGTATCACTTCTGGAGACCAAAACCACAACAAACCACCAGTGTTTCAACGACGTGTTGACAGTAAACGCTTAGACTGTCATACTACACAACCTAACTATTTATTATACAGTCTCATGTGAGGATGTCTGAGCACTCGCACGTTTCCATAAACAAAACATTTTCTTAAAGGCTTCGTGCTGCTTCTTTGGGTGTGACGCTAATTAAACTTCTTATGTGTAGGGTGAACATTTTACTAAACATACAGACAACACACATCATCTGACTGTTTGCACACATAAGGGCTTTAATCTCCTTAAATTATCTTTGATGACTTGTAAGTGGCTCCAAAAACTGGAATGACGTCTACTAACCTCTGTCTGAACATGAGGGCAGGGTCCATGTTGGCCGAGGTCATTCGCACGACGTGTCTGATCTCCTTGGCGATCATCCTCAGCTTCTCGAAGTTCACAAGACCGTCTACGCTGGAGTCGTTGCCTGGGAGGGACAAAGGGAGGAACAGTGAGCCTGAAGTCTGAACCGTCAACGTCGTAAAGACAGAAATGATTCATTTTGGGACGTTTGGACGATGTGATTTGCAAAGACGTCGTTATGACAAATCTTCAAAGTATAAATTCCTCTCGTTCTGGTCTGTTTCTTGTCGTTCCTCCAGGAGATCAAAGCAGGGCTTTTGTATCTTACAGACTGGGTCGTGTGAGAGTTAGTCTGCGGCTTGCACATGTCTATGAATAGTCCTTAAAGAGTTTCAACCTGACTTCATGTTCAAAAGGCATGATGGGAAGTCTTTAGCAAAGGATAAACACCCAGAGTGACAGTCAGTCTTTACAGCAAAGAGGAAGACGTGAGCGTTTTACCTTCATGTAAGAAGGTGAGGTCCTTCTTGACCACTGGGAAGAGCGGGATGATGGGCGGCTGCATGCTCTGGCTGCTCAGGACGTTACGGTACTTGGCCATGTTCCTGGAGGGGTCGAAGAGGTCCTGCAGGTCCCCAAACAGCTTCTCGTATTTACTGGGCAGTTTCTCCCACGAGCTCCGCAGCCGCGCAACAGGCGCCAAGTTCAGGCCGCTGTGCGAGGAGGGCGTGGGGAAGCAGGATTTAAGGGGAAGGAGGAACAGAGGGAAAGGAAGGCAAAAGGGAAAGTTCAATACATACAGTCCAACTACACATCTACTACTTCTCCACGTAACCTCTACTGTTTTCCAGAGCAGAAGAGCCCTCGAGGCAAAGTCAACTCTGGGCCGACTCATTAAACAGCTGATAATTGTGACTGGCACAGATTTTCTCTCCGCTCTCTTTTTCCACTCCTTCACTGCTGGGATCACAGTAGCACTATAATCTTTGATTTTCTTTTTTCCTGCACGCTGGTGATCTGAGCTGAGCAGCATCTTATCTTCTCCTCCCTTGTGCTTAACATTTAAACATCAATGTGGCACCAACTGCATGAATTGTGTTTATTATAGAGAAACCAAGACTGGGCCGTCCACCATAAACCACCAGGTGACACCTTACACCCTGCTGTGAGGAGGCGTTTAACAGAGGGTCACCACCTCTGAGACACTCATACAGCCGTGGACGAAAAGTACCAGTTGTTTGATAGTAAGACTAGTTAGTTAAACGGCCGAAGTCGTTTGCTGCGCTCATTAAAGGGCTCAGAGTGACTCAAACAGTTTAAAAACAATGCTTTCTTCTCATTATGATGCCACAACACACGGGTCATCCAGGTAACAGATCGTCTGCGTTCCTGCTCAGACAGAGGACGACTGAATAAAAAACTACTGCAGATAATAATATTTACATAAACACACCATCATCAGCATAACAATGGTTTTAAAAATACATAAATATAAAGAAAATGATTAAACTGCCTCTGGCTCCAGACATACAGGGACCAATTAAAACTGATACCGCAGACACCCCAAGGCAGCTGCGGTGCATTTACCTGAACCTGAGGTAATAGAGGGGCCCAGCGGCAGGTTGTTTCAGTACGTGAAGAGATAAGATACGGCATCTCGTTTTATTGTGTTTTATCAGCTGCTTCTGTTTTGTCTCGAACTGCATTTTTAACATTCACACATCTGTGCTCCCACACACAAACACTGATGAATTCACGAGCAGACGCTGTTCACACCTTTACTTTACTTTACTTTGTCTGGCTCAGGGACAAACCTGGTAGTGGATAGATTAGGAGTCAGACGGGGTTCGAACCTACGACCTTCTACTTAGCAGTCTGACGCTTAAACCGCTGCACGTCTGCACGTTAATCCCTGAAACACACCTCCCCTCGTGTGGGCTTTACCTGCTTTAAACGGGGACACATTTACATACAGCCTCAGTCTAACAGCCACTTAGAGCCGAACCGCAGGGACCAAACAAAAACAACAAGCTGCAAGTGTAACTGTTGCTATGGGACCTTTGCTGCATGTGAAACGCTGTGAGGTTGCAGACGCTGTGTCGTTTGCAGGAGGCAGCGGAAAGGGCGGGAGAGCAAATCTCCGGAGCATCTGAGGAAGGAAACATGCGGCCAAAAGCGAAGGTGGTGGAGTAAATGCTGGCTGTCGTCACGGAAGACGAACGCTGGCTTTGATTTGCTACTTTAATACAACTGAGGCAAAAATGATGAAACAACGAGTCACCACATTTCATTTAAACACACACACACACACACTGAACCCACCTAATAATCGCGAACATGGAGTTGAAGTTCTTGCACTCTCTGCAGTGCAGAGCGATCTTGATGAAGTGTTTGATGGTCTTCATCCTCTTCATGGCGTTGGGCTCCTTCAAGATCTCCGTGGCCACCCAGAAGGTCTCCTGGTTTATCACCACCTCAAACTGTTTCAGGTGGCCCCTTTCCATCGAGGTGTGCAGCTTAAACAAGTCGTCCACGTACCTGCGAGGAAGTGACTGTGACTTTAAGCTGTTTTAATATTGTACAACAGCAAAGTATAAAGTGAACATAAACATTTCAATCAACAGAAACGCTGCATACTCGGTGGACTCAATGTTCCTGAAGAGCTCAAAGTCTCTCATGGAGAGCTGAGCAGCGACCTCCATGGTGCTGAGCTGCAGCAGAGAGATCTGACTTTCTCTGAGGAGGTCCTGGGCGTCCTCGTCCGAGCACAGCGTCTCCGTCTCCATGTTGTTCTTCAGGTAGTACCTACAGAGAGGAGAGAGGGTTAATTGCATTAATTAGATTCTACAGGATGCTGAGCTTTAAATCAGCCGCACAGGGGCAGACACATGGGTGGAGAAGATCCCGTTCTTCAACCTGCTGTAGCTCTGAGGCGCACACACAATGATAAATCTCTGGAATGCTCCTCCGCGTCACGCTTCTTTTTAAATGGTCCAGCGGCAGGCCATCGCTCTTCCCTTGTTGTGGGTTTCTACTGTACGTAATCTAAAACCATTTAAGCTCTAATGAAGCTGAAACGTGGTCATCTAGGAACGGCGACCTACAGCAGGACGCTGAAGTGTCAGCATGCATGCATCCAAATGACCCTCTGTCACTCTGAAAGAAGACCTGGACAGAGCGACGCCTTCAAAGATGTGTGCAGAGGTGAGAAAACCAAGCTGAATTTAGATGCAAGAGAAGGAACATATTTCAGATTCCGAGAGCTCAGAAGCAGAACTGAGAGGGCTGGATTTATCTGACTTTCTAAGAATCTATGCAGAAATAAAAGAGAGTGGCCTGAAGGACATAAAGCAAAAGACAGTTTTGCAACTGCAGCAAAAGCAGAGAGGGGGGAGGAGACAAGGCACAAGGAGAGGAGACGAGGCAAAAAGGGGAGACCACAGGAGAAAAGTGGAGATGGGGACAAAGCACAGATGAGGAGATGAGAGGAAATTAATTGAATGACAGACGACGCCGTGTGTTTCTGTCTGGTGCCGTGAGCTGCATCTATATGAGCTTTGACAGCGTGGAGAAGGTCTGCTATCGGCTTGGCCTGTCCCCTGTAAGACCTTCTGTCAGTCATCAGCTGCAGGGAGGGCGGGCGGAGACTCGGCGGAGATGCATCCGTCTCCTGCTCTGGACAAATACAACCACTGCAACCGACGGTGGGAACACTCTCCGTGCACGTCCTGCTGACGCTGCGCAGCACGTGTGTGTGTGCTGCACATGTGTAAGTGCTAGACAACAGCAACGGCTCAAAAAACTTGTTGCAAATGGAGGATTTTTGCATTACGATTATTTCCTGAGCTGCTGTAGCTGCATGACTGTGTCTCTGTATCTATCCCTGTGTGTGCCAGTGAGTGCGTATATGAATAATTCCAGACATGCTATGATGTCTGCTGAGGCCACCGCCCCCGACAGAGGATGAAATATTCATGCTAACCTAGTTGGGAAGGAACTGATGACGGACCACGAGAGACGGGGAGAGACGGGGAAAGCTGTGAAGGAGCCGCCTGAAAGCAGACTACACTTCAGCTTCTGTCCATTTATGCTACATGCTAACTTTATTCGTGGAGGAGAAAGTGTGGAGATCATCAGGACGACAGAGTGATGTGAAACAAACATCTGGTGGCGCCGGTGAAACACACACAACATCACATAAAGGACGTTGGGTCCACAGCAAATGTGTAAAGCACGCAGCAGCTGTACACAGCGCTCCCACGTCTCTGCAGGCTTTGGCTTTGGTTTAGTCACTGAAACGTTTAACACAATACAGGTCGGCAGAAAAACTCTGTTTCACTTCCAGGTGTGCTCCAAGATTCCCACTGTAGATCACATGTTACATATCTGCACCTCGTTGCTTTGCCACAGCGCTTTGCTGCGACCATGAATCATCGCCGCTTCCCGTTTTCTCTACATTAAACAGCCGACACATTCAGCACCAGTGCAATTCTCCCTACCTGCCGTTGAGCTGGATCCGATCGGCCAGCTTGGAGAGCTGGTCGGGCAGGCGCCGCTGCTTTATGACTCCCTCCGGGCTAACGGACACCTCGCACAGAGAGTAGGTCTCAGGCGCCGCGAGGAGGCCGAACTCGTTGACAGTGTGGGCAACCACATCCTTGGCAGTCGTGTCCTTACTGATGATGATGTAGCAGCTCTGCTGGTCGGCCTTGAACACTCGAATCACCTGGTCGGGGATGTCTGGGAGAGGAGGAGAAGGAGATGCACTTATTCCAGCTGCAGATGCAGATGAGAAGCCAATATCGCCCCACACACGCATGCACATGAGAACATGCAGACTTTACATGTGGCCACAGCGTGCAATAAGAACAAACACAATATGAGTCACGATAAACATGTATGATAAACGTTTCGTACAGTTTCCCAGAGAAAAATGAAAAGAGGGAGAAATTAACTTCTCATTCTCGGGCATACGTGCTGTTGAGCTGCAGGACAACTCATGAAATTAAATCAATCAAATAATCGGAAAGAAAAGCTACAAATGCAAAAATTAATAATTCATAAAAACAATAAAACTGTATCATCACAGTCTATTTTAAGTCACGTAGTGTTTCATTTATTAATGACAATATTCGATAGAGAGAAGGCGAAATAAAAAGCCTGCATATTAGCGGCAGCTGTAAACATATTCCTGGGGCAGCTGATGGTGCAGCAACCGCGCGCAAGTCACACGCTTGGATGTGTGTTGAATAATGGAAATGTGCCCCCCGAGTGAAACAGGGCATTAAAGATCCCTGCAATTGAGTAAGGACGAGGGTACGGCCCATTAGCCACAGGCAGCCAAAGAGCTGTGAAACAATGACTTATGAGTGCTGCACAGCGACGGCAGCAGATGAAGCTTTCATGCGTCCCAGTGTGTGAAGGTGGAGGAGACACGCTCACAGCTCAGATCTGGGATCTGCCCGTGACTCTGCGGGTCTTCAGGGGTCTGTGTTTGTTTATTATGATCATCATCATCACAGCGGCAGCTTGGAAACAAATCGCTGGATAGAAAATCCAGTAAAAAACGAGGCGACAGCCTTGGTTGGTTGGTTGGTCACGATTACACACCTACATGCAAGTCACGGCGTGAGGCTGCTGCTCCGTTTTGTTCGTTGCTGCTACCGTTTACTTTGATTCCAGTTGTGTGATATAACAGGAAGTCAAATGATAGGGAAACAGAGTTCAGCTCTCCATCCTGGTTTCCATGTTGCTGCAGGAGCACAGCAGGGTGGAGAGGGCGGGTTGAGTGGATGCTGAATGCATTGTGTCTCATTACCGGTGATTTGTGATTAGAGTGTGGGAAGCTCCTGGCCAAATAGTCCTGACTGTGTGTGTGCGTGTGGTCTAATCACGGTTAATCCTCTGGACGAGCTGCGAAATGACCCACGCACAGGAGGGACCATTTCTGCACACCCAAGCCAAACATCCAATCAAATACCACGTGTTTAATGAGGTATCATTCATTTTCATCAACACCGGAGAATTGATTTATGGTCTGTAGCGAGAGAGGACTTCTGCAGCACACACGGGAAAAACTCTTCTTGGGTTTTTTTTTGCAAACGCAGCACTAATAGATGCTTCACACTTCCTCCTCAAGCCGCCTCCTCCTCCTCCTCGAGTTGTCCAGAGCTTTTCCCAGTTACTCCATCATCGCGTCGGAGGACAGGGCACAATAGCTCAGGGTGCTGACCGGCGACCTGTCCGGGGCGTGCCGCACCTCTCGCC
The DNA here is from genome assembly GCA_032359275.1 of Microctenopoma steveboyesi. Taxonomy (NCBI): domain Eukaryota; kingdom Metazoa; phylum Chordata; class Actinopteri; order Anabantiformes; family Anabantidae; genus Microctenopoma; species Microctenopoma steveboyesi. The sequence goes on along the minus strand of JAUMHF010000006.1, from coordinate 16,250,525 downwards.
CAGTGACGTGAGGGACAAGCGTTTAGAATAGAGGATGGATGAACACGTTCCCTCTGTCTTCAGTGTGAACTCTACATTCATTATATTATATTAATCTAGGCTGTAGTTTATTCTTCTTGCATAGTTGCATTAGAACAGAGGAGGATTTTCAGCTTTCAGCAGATTTGTTGTTCTCATCTTAGCTCAAGGTACCTCAGACATCTCTTCATCCCTAACAAACCAGTTTTATCGCTGTGGAACAACCCAGAGCCTGCAGTTCATGGAAGCAGAGATGAAGCGTGGGGGAAGAAAAGCTCACGAAATAAAGAAGAAAAACTCAAGATGGAGAGAACGTTTGGGCACAGAGGGCATTTATACTCACAGTAGAGTCCCAGGGCTTGGTAGCAGGAAGGAGAGAGAGAAAACACACTGAGTTTCAGGGAGTGAGAGTACATGTAGAGTTTGCGGTTGGAAACATCATGACAGAAAAAGAAGCGGGAGACCAGTGACGGAGTCTTAATGTGTTCATGGGAAAGCAGAGGGAGTATGAGTCACCATGCCGGCACTAGAACATCTGTTTGAAATCACAGCGAGTGAGACGTGAAGGCACAGAGAGAAAAGTTGATTTAGCTGCAGTGATTAGTTAATAGAAAAGTCAGGCTCAAATGTGAGAATCTGCTTCTTTCCAAAACAGATTCAAAGCAGGGCGGGCCTCACGGAGGTAGAAAAACTAAATGTACGCATGAGACCAGCCTAAAGCCATGAGACGGACAAACGTCAGAGACGTCATACGTGACGTTCGGGTACGTTCGTCTTTTGCTCCTGATACTACTGTCATTACAGGCAGGAGCTCTGCAGGACGTCTGGAAAGAAAATGTTTTGTTTGAGCCTCTACTATTACATCGAATGGAAGTCCAGAGGAGTAAAGGAAACGAACGGTGGAAGAATGATGAGGCCCAGTATGAAGCAGCCACGTGTGATGTATAGGTCTATAAAGTAGGGATGTGCGAGTCGCTGTGTGTAGAACTCGCTGACAAATGGCTGGAGGAATAAATCAGGACTCTAATCGCGGTTTCGCTCTCTTTCACCTTTTCCACTTTCACATACGACTTTAAATCTTTCACTGCGATTAACACACACACACACACACACACACCTGTCTGACCGGAAAAGAATAAATAAGTTGAGTCCAGGACGTTTATTCTGTGTCAACGTGTGTGTACGACTTCCTGTTGCTTCCTTTAAGTGGGTGAAAGTTTTACTGTGTCACTGCAAGTCCGCACGAGTGTTTCTTTCCAGGTGTTTTCTGTGTATTTCAAGAAGAGACAAAGCACTTCTCATATAACTGTGATTACGTTCGAGGGCGACAGGTCGTCTGCTCATCTCTCGACGCTCAGCAGGCGCCAGAGCCTTTAACTCAAGTGGCTTTCACTGTTCAGCGATGCAGAGGCCTCGAGTCAAGTGTGACAAACCGCTTCAGGGGAGTCGAGCTGAACCGTCTGACCGAGACACCCGACGTGCTCGGTGACGGACGAGGCCGTGGAGTTTATGCACAGCTGCCGATGAGTCCAGAGACGTAAAATGCTCACATGCTGTTCATCGTATCTCAGGAAGAAGGATGAATCCAAATAAGCGAGTCTTATTTTTATACTTTAACTGTTGTCAACATCATTGTTGGTGTAAAATATTTCATGCTACATGCTAAACCTCTGCAGGCTGGTGCAGGAGTATGAGCGACATGTAGTAAAAATACACTTTATAAAAGAAAAGGAGAAGCTTCAGTGTGAACATGCAGAGCAGCAGCCATCTGTAGATATTAACTGTGGTCCAGGTTATTTTACTTTCTTTACTGTAAAACCCAGTTCAACATGTAATTCATTATGACATTTCATTATGGAATATTCTTCTAGGTTTGGAGAGCTTCTTGTCCACGTTCAACTCATTTCTGTCTTACCTGCGGGGTTGGAGAAGTCGATGACTTTGGTGGCCGGCTGCAGCAGATCAGGGCTGCTGGACGACAGGTTGCCGGGGATGGGCATGATGGCCATGCTGTAACGACACTGCTTAGTGCCAACAATGCTGTCGTCCTGAGAGTGACCCATGCCGCCGTCGCTGGAGAGGAGAATGGGGCGGGGGGGACAAGGGAGACGGAAGAGAGGGAGGTGAGGCGCAGTGGCGAAAGGAAGGATGTAAAGGACGATGACGGGAAACTGGAACGTTAACTAAAATAATTATTCTATTATTTATAATAAAAATAATAGAAAAGAATATTTTGCATCATCTTGAGAAGAAACAAACCGCAGCAGTAAAAAACATCAGGTGATTTAATCCGAATGTCTGTCTGCACAATAACCATTTATCAATATCAATACATCTGTCTTTTAATATGCAGCAGTGACACAGCTGAAATTCAGCCATGAGGCGGTTTCATGAATGGCTGGAGTTGATAAGGAGTATTCAGATAGACGCACGCGGGACACAACACGATGAGAGGAACACACGTTAACAAACACTGCAACCAGAGAAGCACATATGAAACACGCATGTAGGGTTTGAAGAAATGTTTCCCACGACTTTGTGTTTCTATTTGTACGTTTGTATTTCATGTTCCTGCTTGTTGCTTCTGAACGTGGGTTGTTATTTATCCCTCTCCTCCTCATCTGCGACGGTGGCTCCTTTTCTGCCTCACTAGTGCACAGGGGATATGCAAACATCGACCTTTGCATTAATGGCGTCATCAGAAAGCCCGGATCTGCATATATGTGGTGGAAATGGCAGCTCTTTGGAGACAGATCCATTGACAGGTCGAGTATTGTGATTTTAAACGGCCCTGCCTCAAATCGACAGTGTGTGTGTCTGAAGCTCCTGACTGCAGCCTCCCTCTAGGTGTGTGCATGTACAGTAGACGCAGCGATGCAGGCTTCCACGAACACTGCTGCAAGCTTCTGTAGCAAAGTCTCTGTAATCTTCAAGTCCCTGGTCGATAGGTACTGCGCCAATGAGATGGAAGAAAGACGGGGAAGAAAAAAGATGCAAGAAAGAGGAAGGGCAGTCAGACACAGGCGGATGAAGAACAGAGGAAAAATGAAACTGTATATTTAATAACTTATGGGATGATGAGGAAAAAAAGGAAGGAAGGGGGGGGGTCGACATAGGTTTGGAAAGGCTAATGGTGAAATTAAGGTTGATACTACACTGACTAATGGTCTAATAACAGTAATAGAGGTCGAATAATAAATAACAACACCACGCAGATACAGCGGCCGTCTATTTTGAACCATAATTACAAGTATGACACTTTAAATGAATCCAGTTTGAGAAATGCATGATAAACAGTTTAAGATTTGGGACTTAACATGACAATAAGCCCATTAAATATCGCAAAGACACAATGTGTCTAATCAGAAAACCTCTGCAGCTTCTAAGTCTCACCGAAACGTATTCATCTGATTTACTTAGCTGACAGAAAATAACAACATCATCTGTGTCCTCCTGCAATAAAATGAGCCTTCGGTAGTATTTTTTACTGCATCCTGGCAGAAAGTCCAGAAAGAAGTTCTGAGCCTTAAAGCGAAAATGAAGATGAGGGACGTGAAGCCTGCAAACGCAGTCCTCTAGTTATGTCGCTGAGGGTATGAGTGTGTGGTTGTCTGCTGCAGATGGACACTGAATCAAATGGTTGGAGGGTGGGGAGTTACACGAGAGGTCTTACCCAAACAGGCCCCTGAAGCAGCAGAGACAAACGAGAGAGAGAGGGACAACGTTGAAAAGCGTGGAAAATGAAAAGACAAAGGCAAAAAAAAAGGCAGAGCTCTGCCGCAGCGATCCAGCCGTCGGCAGGGCGACGGTGACTGCGTTTAATAGACAACGCCTCTTTCTTTTGTCGCAGAGACATCAAACAACACAAACACAAGCACACAGGTAAGTCGGACAGAATATAAAACAGCTCAAGTTTAGAGACACCCACAGGTTTGCTGAAATAAATAGGCAGAATTATGTCATGAGAAATTTTACCATCTCAGCACAGATGTGTGTGAAACACGTGACAGGAAATTGCAAAACAACTGCAGACATTCAACTTAATCCCATTTAGCCTCATTCCCCCAAAAAAGCAACAAAAAAGTAGGAAACAAGCAGCAGTCGACCTTTAATTTCACAGTTTCTCTAAAAAATGTAAAACTGGAATGAAATAATGAGATGAACTCTTATGGTGCAGGTACTGGCACAGTTCCAGTGATGTGGAATGTCCCTTTACCAGCTGTAAATGGGAGGGAGGACTGATGAACTAATGTTGCATGCACATGTCCATGTGTTGCGTCCTCGTCATATAAAGCGTAGTATGAAGTGTGACTGCAGCAGCGAGAGGTACAGGGCGCATTCTTCTGCGAGCCAAGTCCCGCGTGAGCTGGGGGGCACTTAAAAGGGAACTGTGTCTTAACTAGCACCATTCTCGGTACAGCCTGTACCTTTTATACACACACACACACACACACACACCCATAACGAAAATGACCACCGTCACATTTTCACCCTACAACAGACACTGATGAGTCCTGATGGACCGAGACCGCCCGTCTCATCTCCAGTCCCTTTAATCAGCCATCAATTGCTTTCCAACAAAGAGCGGCTAGAATTGTGCCAACCAGAAGAATAAAAAGCGATGAAGGCCCTTGTTTGGCGATAAATAGGATGCAGCAGAAAGCCTTTGGACGCCGCACATAGAGTCGGATCAATGGCTGCGTGATGGCGCAGAGTCCAATCAGTTCTCATGCAAACTCCGTGGCTGTGTAATCACTGCAGCGCCGGAAGCCGAGTGGAGACAATGAGGGAGAGCAGACGTGCACGACAGTGTCTGTGCAAATGTGGGCGTGCGCCCGTTAACGGGGTGTGAGGTAGCTGGGCAATTAACAG
>JAUMHF010000006.1:16233647-16245535 GCA_032359275.1 Microctenopoma steveboyesi | reverse complement strand
AACAGCCTCGTCTCTCTCCGGCGCTGACACGGTCGGTATGAGGTTTAACGAGGCCCGGGGAGTCATGAGATGATGAAATGAAATCAAGTCTGTATCAGCACGTCACGGGTGGAATATTAAATGTGAGCCTGCGGATGCTGCGAGCACAATGGCTGGTTGTGGAGGATGACAGTGACTGATGCCTTCTGCATTCTTGTGGTTCGCTTGGAACATTTTTACAATAAAAAACAACTCATCTTTCACCGTAGAGAAACACAGATTTAAAAAGTGCACACATTAAGTAAATAGCACCTGGGACCACGGGTCGACACTGCATATGGCGTTTACAGGAGCCTTACCTGAAAGGTTTGGGAGGCAGGATACTGAAGCGCGTCTTCTCCAGCATCTTCCTGATCTTGTTTCGTCCTCCCGACACAGTGTTGGCCTTCATTTTCCTGGTGCTCTTGTGGTCTGTAGGGAACTCCATGTCTCCAGAGATGTCAGGGATGGAGAAGCGATTGCCTTTTTTCTCCTGGATCTTGGGGATGTGAGGGCCGCCATTTTTCTTCTCGTGCACGATCCTGCTCAGGAGCTCTTTGAAGACTGTTACACCGAGAGGAGGAGGAGGAGGAGGAGGAGGAGGGCTGGTCATTAGCTCAAATAATTAGCACCGATGTGCATCAGCGTGTGCGCACAAAAAGTTCACTCACCAAATATGTTGGTTTTGACGGTGAGAGCGAGGTGTGTGTTGTTTCTCAGGATGTCGACAGCTTTAGATAAGGAGATGTTCTCAAAGTTCTGGCCGTTGATCTCCATTATCTGAAACGAGCAAGATGTCACAACAAACTTCCAACAGGTCTGAATCAGGTTGAGCCAGCACTCTCTAACTCAGATTAGTCCACGTTACATCCTCTCACCTGATCTCCACACTTGAGTCCCGCCTCTGCAGCCTTGCTCCCTTCCTCCACGGACTCCACAAAGATGCCGAATCCCCTCTCGCTGCCGCCCTGCACGCTGAAGTAGAGCTGAGACTCCCTGGACGCCTTCTGCAGAGTGATCTGCCTCCACTTAGCCTTCGCTGCGCACGCTATGTTCAACAGCCGCAAATGGCCTTTCATTTTCTGACGAGGACGGAGCAAGAGGACAACGATGGGTCTGACCAGTCTTTGCTAATGCAATCATGTCATAGATCCTTCAGTTTGGTTTTAAGAATAAATTGATTTGACCAATAAGACATCATCTTACCGTAGCTTCTAGATGTTTTTCAAACTCCTCCAGGAAGCGCGTCATAGCTGGGTCACCCTCAAAGTCATTGAAGTGGTTGTTGACCCACAGCAGCACTATTCGTGTTACCTGTGAGACACAACGAGTGTTCAGTGTTCAGGACTGGGCCTTTGGATCTGGTAGGGATTAGGACAGTTCAGTAGACTAATAAATGAACGAATGAGTGTTACTACACCTCTCATGTGAAGTATTTATAATCCATGCACGTGTATAGAGGTTAAAGCGGTTACTCTGTTTCTGAGACTCACAGACGAAGCCATAATGTTCAGATGTATGTTTCTATTCAGTCCAATTATAGATCCGTCTTTACTTCTTAATGGGTTTTACTCCAACCTGTAGTAGGTAGTAACACGTGAGAATCAGCAGGGAGGCTAAATAATGAGCAGCAGCTCAACCACTGGTTGACTGCTTAATTCTGCCCCACAATAATTAGAGGGGGGAAAGTTAAAGCAAAGGGCATATGGAAACCGTTATTTCTGATCATTTACACAAGTGGTAACTTCGTTCTAACCTTTGCAACCGATATATACATCAATCAATGTCCACTTTCCTCTCGCTCGTCTGTTCTTTTCCTCTCATAACACCTTTTTCTTACCGCCTCCCTGCTCGATCTGTACGGGATTAGACCCTGCTTAATAAAGCCGAAGAGTGTAAACCTGAAAGACGACTATTGACTGTACAAGACTAAGCAGTTATGGACAATGGGAGTGTGAGACATGCACAAATCGCTGCCGGGCTCAAGGACTGCTGAGCTGGCTGAACTTGTATTGATCCGCATGTGAGAAGCATCGATGTGCATGGATACAGAACATCAGCTTAGGCACAAGGACCGTCATTTAAACATGCACTTTAACCATCGCAGCTATACGTCTGTCTCCACCACACACACACACACACACACACACACACACACACACACACACACTTACTGTGTCCCGGAGGATGTCCACCTGGAACCACTCCAACAGTTTCTTGCCGACATCCATGGGACTGGACAGGAAGGTTCTGTAGGTCAGCAGGAAGTCTTCGATGTAGGTGGGGTCCACCACTGACGGTTCCTCTACCAGATGCATGATGAGCCGCTCTGGGGTTCCCTAGGGTGAAAAATAACCACACGTAAGGACACAAATAGAGAAACGTGCGGTCGACTCGAGCGACACAAGGGCAAACATAATCTACACAGACACCTATGAGCAAGTTCAGACGGCACCAGAGCACGTGCGCGGGGAAATTTGAATAAATGATGTCAACATTAATCATAAAAGTGACAAGGACAAACTATAAAGATGCAGCTATTGAACTGAAGTGAGTCGCTCATCAATAAAACAACGGCGTAAACACACACACACACACACTCCACTGCTCTGACTGAGTTTGCCACCAGAGCAGAGGTTTCTGGGGGAAACGGTTCGTTCGACGGGGAACGGAAACCAGAGAGACATCCACTTTTGTCTGACACAAAAACAACAAAGCCAAAAACAGAAGTGGAAACGCTAACACTTTCCAATTGACTCATCTCCCCTAGATGTGTTTAGAGGTTTCCTCGGAGCGGCGGCCAAGACGATCATTCAGGCCCATTATCCGATCAATAGCTGGCTGCTTCCAGAGGCTTGGGGAAAGGATCAAAAGGCCCTGGAGTGCACTGCATTGGAAAGTACAAGAAAATGCTCCAGCAAACACTAATAGTGCCAACGCTGCCTCTAAATGATCAACTAAAAACATCGAGCAGCTGCATTGATGTTTCTGAGAGATACTGTTCAGTGTGCAAGGACGCGGTCGATTCATAATGACGCGGCGTTTCAGCGTATGCGGTGCATCAAAATGGAGGAACCACAAGGGTGATAACTGCTTTTTTTAATAATTCACTATGCACGTCCGTCCCCCTGGCGTCCCTCCCGTGGACACATTCCTGAACAATCCCAGATGGTTTTCCGGTCTAAAGGTTGGGCTCCATGTGAAGCACCGGCCACCCTGCATCTCTTCACCCCCAAACAACACCAAAAATCACCAACCTTGATGACGATGTGTCCCTTCCTAGTGCCGCTGCGGTCCAGCTCGCGGTGCTCCTTCACCATCACAATCTCCCCCTCCTCCTCCACCTTGTGCGTGTTCTTCTCCACGTGGTTGAGGATGCGCCAGTAGTCCTCCTGGGCGACGCAGACGAACTGGTCGAGGACGACATGAGGACAGCGGGTGAACTTGTAGTAGAGCAAAACATTGCTCCGGACCACATTCGGGTACTCGAACAACAGCACAGAAGAAGCATGAGCGGGGCTGGAGAGAGACATGGGGGGGTGGATAGACGAAGGGAGGAGCAATCTAACTACAAACTAAATCCTCCTCTAGCCATTGTGCAGAAGAATGTTTTAGTTCAGCTTGACACATGACTCTCGCCCCTCTGCAGACCTGTCCCTCGCTGCGCCTCCCTCGACTAAATCATCCATTTCTGCATTTGCCCTGCCGCTGCAGCTTCCTGTGTCTCTGACAGGAAATGATGTGTGCACTGGAGGAACTGGGCAGTTTGGACAGAAGCTGTTACCACACGTACACGTTGGGCTTATTCTCTATCTAAGTCAGCTCATCGTCACCAGAAGCCACGTCTATGTCAAGTTGGGCTTTCGGTGAGAAACCCACAAGGCTAAAAATAAACACGGCCTGAGAAGTGCAGCTCATGTCGAGCAGGCCTGTGACTTCAGCTGCAGTCACAGGTCAGTTGGTTAAAGGGTAAACGGAAAGCAACAGCAGAGGTTTAATGGTAAATCAAGGGTCATGAGTCTCAGTCACAGTCCACTTTTTGACAAAGACAGAGACTGTGAATGCGTCCTTTACCTGGCAGTCGTCCCCCTTAGTCCGAACTTCTCCAGTCATATACTGCTTCTCCAGTGAGGGCGAGATCCCAAAGCTGTTGCCCATACAAAGAGTCTCCACTCGTCCCTCCGGGTGGCTGATCTCCACTGCTCCGTTCAGAATGACGTACCACAGGTCCAGCTGCAGACACATGCAGATGTGACTGTAGTAACAGGGAAGTCGTAGGGTCGTTGTGATGCAACGCCTCCGACATTTAAAAGCAAAAGACTTTATTACGCAACAACCCAAGAACAGCTGTTAAACACACGTATTTTACTAAGCGACGTGTAGGATGTGCATCGTGTGAGGCGACGACGTGTCGCGTCTGGAGGGTGGGGAATGTTGAAAAGGTGAGGCTGAGGCATAAAGTGACGAGCCATTCATGCCGAGCGCCTTGGGCTCCCTCTGCAACTAGAACACATATTTCCTCCTCGTTGCGTTTTCAATCTCTTGCATCAAATCTCCAAAACTCTCCCCATGACTTCATCCTGCTTCCCCCCCATCCTAAGTTAGGGTGGGGTAAGGTGAGGAATCGTATGCAATAATTGTATTTTTTTTAAAGTAGTATCTAAAGTAGATAATTATTTCACTTCTTCTTCATTGTTTGTCTGCAAATAGAAGAGCGAAAAAGAAATCTGCTAGTTTCACTCCCCCACTCCTACAGTCCCTCGTTGGCTCCCTTCTCCTCCACTTTCTCCCCTCTGAAGCACTTCGCCTCATTTTACCTCTGTAAGACCACTTTAGACTTTTATTTTCCTGTTGCTCTCGCTCTCACTTAGTGGAGTGGTGCTCACTTGTGACTGGAGAGAAGTGCTTCTTTTCGACCTTCAACACGAATCCACAGAGAGGCGGGCGGAGCGGAGGAGACTGACACGGACAGTACGGAGGCACGTAAAGGAACGACGCCACGCGTCTCGTGGAAACGATCTAACGCGAACACCCATCCTCCTGAGCTTGGTGGCAGTTCATTGCCATTTATCACCCTGTCACTTCTAATGCTGCCGTGTCGAAGCGAACAGCCGTGACAGAGCGGCCCTTTCTCAGGCATGTAACCCAATTAATTAACTGTGTAGCTGCTCGAGTGATTGAAGGGGATCCTGCACTGGAGTGACTTTGCAAATATCAGTGTCTGTGCGTGAATAAGCTTTGAACACACCGGGAGTGAGTGTGTGTGTGTGTGCGTGTGCGTGTGCGTGTGCGTGTGTGTGTGTGTGTGTGTGTGTGTGTGTGTGTGTGTATGTGGGTGTGTGCAGTTTCTTCTATATCTTTTTTTCTGTTCTCTCCATTTCTCTGCTTGTTGCCGTGTCTGTCAGAAGTCTGGTCTTTGTTTTTACATATTTGATCATTAATATAGTGATGAAAAGAGATTAATGCACCTATTAGCTGAATCAGCGGACACTAATTAAATAGTTATAAGAATATATATATAAAAAAACCATATGACATCATCACTTTTCATAATTCTCCTGTTAGTGATTGATTCAGGTGGAACACGTAGCAGAGATATGAAACCACAGACAGTAACAGTTCTACTCCGTCATCATTCATCGTTACCTCCTGTTTGTTGTGCAGTATGACGGTGCCAGCCTGCTCCACCACCTCAAACACCATGACGCTGCACAGGTCCCTCCGCACCGACATGGTCATGTTGGCGAAAGCGGGCAGCTGGTGCATGAACTCCAGCAGTTGTTCTATTTGGCACACAAGCAAAGAGAAGGAGCTAAAGAGGAGAGAAGGTGAGCGCGTACCGATGTGTGCAGGGAAAACACTGAGCGATCTTTCCACTGGCTAAAAGGCAGCTTTTCTATGTGGTGCGTTCAGCAGGCAAACCGTACTCGCATACACCCCCGGAGCTTCTGTCCATTCAAATAGAAACAAAAACAGTTTTAACGGATGTGAGATCGGTACAGTAGCCACCAGGCTGAACCGAAGTCTTTTTCCCTAGCGTGGTTTTCACCGCCTGGATCTTTGTACATGGTACCAGCATGTTCTGCTGCCTCCTCTGCACCGTGGCTGAGAACTGAGTGGACCGAGCTCCTGCCCGGCTCATTCATTTCATCTCCTCCACTCAGTCCACTGACGAACCAGACCGCACTATTCTCAATGAAACCTCAGACTAAGGTTTCACACTAATGTCTCGGCAGTTTGCAGCATCGCCTGCAACGCTCGACGTTGCCGATTGGTCAAACACACACCCAGTATTTATAAAAGCCTGCTGAACATGTTAAAGCACCTGCTGATTGCACTTCCAATACGTTAATAGACAAATTCGCCGTGGTTGGGCCTGCTGTAGGAGCTGGAGACCAGGTTCCTGGGAGAGAAAAGTACCAGGGACCCTCACTCCTCTGAACGTCTCACTCACTCCTTCCTATAAATGAGCTGCATGTGTGATGAGGACCACGAGAGAGCCAGGCTCCCAGCAGGCTGTTACAGCTTCTCTGCTCTCTGACGTGGTCACCTTCTCCTCCAGGACCCCACTGGGTCCCGTTAATGAGGTTGACTCTCTGATTGCCTGTTTAAAAATACATCCTGGAAGAACACGGATGTTTAGAGAACCTAGCGAGGGGTATTTTTGAAAGAGGGGCATTTGTGTGTCTCCTGTGTAGGCGCGTGCTGAATGATGGATGATGCCTGTGACGGTTCCATCTATCATGGCGATGAGGAAAAAATAAAAACTATTTATTATATTCCGTTGGAATATAACGCTTGCTATTCTCCGAGCAGCTTTTCCGCTCTTGGGTAAACGCAGCACAGATTTGAACTGACCGATGTCGTCGTCGTTGCGGTCGGCTGGCTCTTTTTCCAGACACTCTCGGACCAGGTCTCGGCCCAGAAGAGTGTCCGAAGCTCTCTCCAGATCTTCATCCTCCTCTTCCTCTTCCTCACTGTCCACTGCAGCCTCTGGGAGTCCAGACAGGTCCACATCCCCCAGCTCGCTCTCCGTGGCCTGGAACAAAAACGGTGGACAGTTCAAGAAAAGTCCTGAATATTACGGATATTTACAAAATGCAACAATTTTTCAATCAGCTGTTTTCCTGTCAAAAATATCTTTTGAGAGAATAACAGCTGCCACGTGGTCGTCCTGACAACAACCTGGGAACGAGCAGCTGTATCTGTGAAACCCAGTCCCCAACTAGAGAACAGAGTCAAACAGCCAAATATTTAAATCCAGGAGTTTGAATTCCGGCTCTGCCATATTTCCCCGAAGCAGGCAGATGGTGAGCACAGTGTGGCTCTAAAGGGGCACAGCTGGGAGTTGAACCATCAACCTAAAGGTGAAAAGAGGAGCTCTCGGGTGGCGGTGCCAGCATTGCAGGCCGTCTGTTGGCTCAGGTTTAAAACAAACAAGCAGCAAATATTCTCTGCATCACTGCCGTAAACAGAAATATGAAATGATGATCAGCGGTTTGGCCAAAGCTTAAAAATCATAAATCATATAGAAACCTGAAAGTTGTGCATAATCTGACCTTTTTGATTCGACCTTAGAGGCGAGAACAGACAAAATAGTTTTCACTACCCCCATCACACCGATGACGAATGACTTGGCAGCACAAGGGGAATCACATTCAGGAATAAAGACTTTATTAACCAACCCACAAACTCGTTCTGTTGAGGGGTACGTTCAGAAATAACACATTTTTCTTTAGCTTCACCTTTTATTTATCGGTTTTTGAAGGAAATTTGTCTTCACTGGTTCCACGGTGAGCAGAACAAAACAAAGGCCAAGAGTGCAGCGGTACATTTTATATAGTTTCTAAAGAAAAATGTGGCTGTTGTGTTAAATCATTCCAGAAAAAAAAGCTGGATCCAGTTGAAGCTTTGCTGGAAAACAAAGGTGCCGAGGGAGTGGAACAAAACTTTGGAGACAATAACTCCTCAATCCATTTTTGCTGTGAGTTAAGTCGCAGTGCGAGAGTGAGAGAAGACGACTGAGCGGGAGAAATCCCACCAAAACAAAAAACAATCTGCTGCACTGACAGCCGAGGACCACAGCTGACTGGAGGGTCAGCTCTTTAAGACGGCTGTAAACAAACACAGAGCCAGGTCAGCGACTGGCTGATGGGATCAGAGCTGTGCGATAAATATCTAATCTCAGGCTGAAGAGATCAGGCCTCTGTGTTAAACGTATGACCCCGGCTGACCTGGCTTATATCAATCTGCAAACACTGACACGCTGGAAGGCGCAGGTTGGAGGACAGCTTGTGCCTGAGAGGGAGAGAGGAAGATCAAATGAAATCTATGACTCCTACGACTCCTCAGGCTCTGCCCATCACTACTCATGAGTAGTCATACAGAAACTGCACCGCTGAAACCTCCGGAGACATGGAAACACTTCAGGAGAACCTTCAGACAGAACAGAACAGTAAAACTGCACCTGTCCTTATTTGCTAACGGTCCACAGGTAAAATGTGCTCATTAAAAGTCCTGGAATGTGGGAGGAGTGAACAGACACTGATACAAATAGTCGCAGCACAGGATTTATGCCCGCCGACTGACCGCTGCAGCAGGGGAAATTACACCTGCAGTAAATGCTGCAGCTGTTTTATCGCACACGCGAGCGGAGGGTGAGACTTAGACACTAATAGGTGCTACGCAACCATATGAATCATTACTATAAAGACACTATAGAGTCCAGATTATGCTTCTCAAAGTGGCTGCAAGCAGTACAAAGAAAGATATGACCCCACTTGAGCTGACGCTGTTGGAATTTCTCTCCCTTGTTATATGGAATTTCTCCAGGATTCACAGTCTTAGCACTGTTAACGTGCCTCAGCCTTAAAGGAGGCGTGCAGGTTGTACAGAGGAACAAGAAACTACGATATAACAGGATACTGGTGAAACTGTCAGGACTGAAAGGTAATACTAAGAGACGTGTGGATGTCTGACGACGTTCTGTGTAAAGAGGGGGTGATTAGAAGTGCGGAGGGATTAAAAAGGATGAGACGACAGCACTGCCGCGTAGCCTTTTACGGATTATTGATTCACACTCATTTAAATACTCCACGCTCGAGAGAGCCCTGCAATTCCAAAGCACACAGAGTTAATTAATGCTCAGAAATATCACGGAAGATGAGACCGATACGAGAGAAAGGTAGAAAGATGTGAACAGTGCAACCAGAGAAAGAGCTTCCTCGTTTTCTGAATGGTCCCAGTGCTTCTATTAAATGAGGGTTTGTCTTGTTCTGGGAGATGGTGCATGTAGTTATTGTCGTACTGTCTATGCTCATGGCGTAACAGTAATCATTCCACCATGCGTAACTGGTGAAATCCTTTTTTTACCTTCCCTACCACCGCTTCCTAGAACATGAAGGTTAGAAACTCCGCTACGCTGACGTCTACACCTGTAGCACAGGTACAGACGGAGCTTGAAAGGTTAGGTTTATTTCCTGCATGTGACCTTTCCTCCACGGCAGGCAGTACAGGTCACCAGGATGCAGAAGTGATGCACAATAATTAGCTCAGGAGGGAAAGGAAGGGAAAAAGGGTGCAGACAAATCACACTGCAGAGAATCCACCAGCAGTAAACAAAACCTAAACAGCCTCAAACCAATGTGGCACAAACCTCCAACCTAATACACATCGTTTTCTGCATCGTTTCTGCTCTAGAATTTATAAACTGCAAAAAAGAAAGTGTAGAAAAACGTGCAGGGGGAAATAATTAATTAATTAAGCCAAAAACAAGGTTCCCACCTGATAAATATCTGACAAGCTGCTACTCCCCGAGTCGCTGGCGATGCTGCATCCTGATTGGCTGGGAGGCACGTGCATCACCTGCTGGTGGGCGTGGTCTGTGAGGTGCATCTTATTGAGGTCGGCAGGAAGCTGTGGAGACGACCAGAAGGTAAGAGGAGCGACGGAGGTGTAGAAAGAGAGAAGGAGGATACGAGTTCAACAGAGGCAAACAGGCAGTGCACGCACGCACACACACACACACACACACACACACACACACGCACTATATGCACATATCTCAGCATCAAATCTGAGCATCAATGCAACCAAACTCCATTTGTTTCTCCTTTCTTATCGCGCTCAGATTGAGTGAGACAAACCTGAAAGTGAAGCAGCAAAGTTACTTAGAAAAGGCAGAGCTGCTTAGTTTCAACAGCGCGAGAGGAACTGTACATTTCCACTGACTAAACCTGGAACAGACACGTCGAGTCACACAGGTCTCCAGATTGCTTCGTAACCTTTTCACAACAACTACTGTCACACAACGTCTCAGCACGTATTGAAACTGGAACCTTGATCCAGAATTGGAGCATCAACTAGTCCGGAGCGAGAGGCCAAGGATGAGAAAGAAAAAAAAAGATTTCATCTCCACCTCGTGGGCGTGTTGATGAACGTACACAGGTGCTCTAGAAGAAAGCCAAACCTCCAGGTCTCAGGTCTTACCAGTCTGACACGGGGCAGTGTCAGAGAAGAGGTCCTCCTCCGGCAACGGGCAAATCTACAGCACACCCCCTCCATCACCACCGCAGAAGACCAAGCGCACACATAAACACTCGCACCAGCAGCACGCACCAGGACAAAGTGAAGCTTGGAAGCTGGCTGCGACTGCGAGGAACCACAACCACGGTGCCAACATGCAATATTAAAGACGTCAAGTCTGAGGGGTGCTGCCCCCTCAGCACTCGCCTCTAATAGGCCTGTTGTACGGTACAACCCCATCCGCACTCAACCCCCCCATTTACACACAGAATCGAGGGGTGGAGTTGAAGAAGTTCAGCGGCTTGTTCTTAATGTGACATGTTAAATGGCAAGATCCAGTTTATGAATTCATGTGCACTGGATTTACACAATATTTAGGACTCATCCACCTGTCAGTTATCCTCAGTGACAGACAACAAGTTTACAAATGCAGACGTAACACATGGAGCATATGACTGAGCATGGTTCCAGTGTGAGGCTAATAGGATTTTTTATGGTAATTATTGGTTCTCATTTCACACACTCTGTGCCTTTATTGTTTTATATTATATGGTCACTTTACCCAGAAGGAGAAACAGCAGAGGCTGATGGGGATGCAGTAGAATTTACAAATATTAAGCAATTTATAGCAATTATAGTGCACAATATTTACTGCCCCCCAAGTGTGAGACGTAACCTCTATGTCCTGCAGGCTGTGTAAAGCACAAGCTAATCATTTATGTTCAGTATGCGCTGTTCCACACCTGGGACAACATCTAGTGCCAATATACTTCTCTTATGTCCTGGTTCAGTAATAAGTAACAGCTACAGACTGTAACTCAGGCAGTGACTAGTTATGGAGGTGTTGATTATCTTCTTTTAGCAGCACATCGGGATGAAGAGAACCGATTCCACATGGAACTTTTCTCACATATTTATGTCTTTAGCTTCGACATAATCTCTCTTTAGTTTCAAACACACGCTCACACACAAGCTGGAAATGCTTTACTGTAAACCTAAAGTACACTTAGCCTCCACAGACTTTCACCATTAATGCATCTGCTGCCTTTCTCCACCACACACGTTCCCATATATGAGTATAGCCTCCCACTTAAATATTAATGCACCCTGGGTCGCTCCACGCATGTGAGTGACGGAGTGAAAGCTGCGCTATTAGCAACGCTAGGACTGTACATTCAGAGCCACTCTGGTTAGAATAGTTCCAGTGAGGCGTATTTCCCACTGGTGCGTTTTACTTATTGAGCCACAGGCAACTGTGACTAGATCACGCATTTGAGTCCAGCCCCAAAGAAAAAAAGCTCATGAAGAACAGAGATACTGAAAGGACGACGACGCCTCCTCCAGCT
>JAUMHF010000006.1:16214740-16224877 GCA_032359275.1 Microctenopoma steveboyesi | reverse complement strand
TATATATATATCTCCTTTTTTTTCACAGAGCATTCAGTCATCTAACCCCTCTTGTATTTTTAAATGCCCTTGAAAATTATCCAGTAAAGAGTCTCTGGTTCAGCAGGATGAGGAGGGGATGCAGATCGATATCAGTGAGATAATGGGAGCGAGTGAAATTGAAGGGGTGGGGGCTGTGGGTGGTTAAAATATCATCACTAGGGTGTGTGTGTGTGTGTGTGTGTGTGTGTGTGTGTAATGACTGCTAGAGCTCTGGTGGGTGGAGTCTAAATACATAATGTGAAGGGAAATGAATCACGTTTATGAGCACATACTGCATGCGTGTTGCGCTACAATAGTGCCTTTGTGAGTGTGTAACTGCATGTGGGGCCTGGTGGGGTCACATGCATTGGTGTGTGTGTGTGTGTGTGTGTGTGTGTGTGTGCGTGCAGAGGCCAGAGCTCCACACGAGCAGCCTCCCTTTCAGTCAATTTAGTGCAGTAATGTTGACCAGCAAGGCCTGAGTGGGTTTTTCACTTTATAAGTTTGGCCAATCACAGCTAATGGACATAATTACACCATCCAGGGCAACAACACTGGGCCTTTTATCCCACAAACAACCAAGAGTACTGTGTTTTCCCCTTTAAACAGAAAGAATGGGAAACTACCAACCAGGCTCCAAGGTTGAACTTTTTGTAGTAGTAAATGCTGCTCATGTAATCTGAGGAAATGCATTTCACATCTTTTATACCTTTACTATGCATAAGCCAAATGAATTGTTATAAATTGTGGCAGTACGCGGACTTCCTACTGAGCAGAAAGCTGCAGAAAGCCGTAAGTGGAAGCATTTTCTGGTGCTCCTGCACAAATAAAGTTTACACTTCTGCCTACAGTCATCGTGTCCTTGAGAGAGACGCTGCTGTGCTCCCGGCTTATTTAATATACGCTTTGTTGCTGTGGACACGTCTGCCTTCGGAACAACTGTACTGTAGGCTTCACAGCATCCTAACAAGCCAAAGATACATTATGTCGTGACATCAGCCTACGTGATGATGTTTCAGTGTGATCAGCGAGACCTCGTGCATAGTTTATTATGCATGTGCAAAGCAAAGAACAATTCAGCAGCAATGTGTTTCTGTTGAGAAAGTCTGAATAGTAATTTATGACTTATTGGAGGTGAGGTGGACATGGCCCGGCCTAATGCAACCCATATTGATCTTTATCACCCCTACTTCCTGTGCATATGATATCCTAGACCTCCCTCGGCGTGCTGAGAGCTCTCACGCTTTCTCCATTGTTGCCTCTCACTCCTTTTCCCCCTCAACATTTTTACTATTATCCGGACATCCCAAACCTCCCACCTCTCTGGGTGCAGGGCCACATTACCTTAACACCCGGTGCAAGTCCTGTCACTTCGTCAATCAGCATGTTCGTTTGCCCGAGGTCAGAATAAATCTGCCAGCTGCAGCATTACATCAGCTGGCAAAGGTCATCCTCTTAGTGCACGAAAATGGTTCTGTCAACATATTCAGGTACCGGGGGAGCCACGATGCAACAATCTAATATTCTTTTAACGGCGCCTGCAGTTTCCATCTACTGATCTGATGATGCAAACATTACAAAGTGCACTTTATGACTGACGGCCTCTCTTACTGCAACCTGTTGACCACAGCATGTTTCAATAAATCAATGGGCAAATGCCGAGAACCTTTTGAATCCAGTCTACACTTAAGGGGTGTTCACAACAGTTCCACTGCGCTCTGCTAGAGCCAACTCGTCTGCATGCCCCATTCTGTCTGCAACAACCATTGCACGGCCATGACCACATTACCCTCTCGTACCGAGTTCGAGTTAATTCCCAGTTGAGAGTTACTGATCAAACTGTGGCATGAAGATAAGGGTCAACAGACTGTGCAGGAGTATAATTAACCTCCTTATTCCACTCCACAGAGGCTCAGCAGTGTCTGAGCTCATGGTGAAGGGTTAAACCAAATCTTGTATGCAGTTACTTAAACAGTCTGAACATTTGTTCAAAATCTACGATGCACATGTAAAATGACTTCCATCTTCTTTTATTAAAATGTGCTAAATGTGCTCTTCGTCTGCCCGTTGGGCCCTCTGACCTGCCTCACCCTCCTCTTCAGGCCCTGGCAATGAATCCATCATCCCACTATAGTTCTCCCCTACCAATGTCTCCAAAGCCCAATTACTATTCATTGCAGCGTGGGTCCACACAAACTGATTATGCCAGCAAGGTCCATCAACTGCTGAAGGAAGCAAGGACGGCGGCCTGGATGAACCCGACACTGGACCTGCTGCCCTCTGCCAGCCGTGGGGAGGCGGGGTGGGCGGTTTTACAAGCATTTTGAATCTGACTTATGTGCTTAGCACAGGTGGATCTGTGAGGCATGCCGCTCCCTGTCCTTCCAGGTGAACCTTTCCTTATTAGAAGAGCGTGGTGAAGACATTTCTTCCTTTTCTCTGTTCCGAAATAACAGAGTCAACACATTGTGTGTTCCAGTGTGTCACAATGAAAAATAAACTTTTGCTTAAAGAGAAGCACATACAGTCTCTGAGTACACGCGGTTACTTGTCTTTACTGTTTAGATTCACAATCTTGTAAAGTACTGAGCCATTCCTTAATACTTGCCAGGTTGTCAGGAGATCCTTCATTCCTCCATCATCACTTCATCGCAACTATTCTATAAGTTCAACCTTTGATGGGGAATACATCCTTCACTTACACTGCGGATTCTGACACCGTCTCCGAGACATGATACTTCTTACTGCTCACTCCATGTCGCCACTGTGTTTCCCAAATATCAAGTTAACTGTTAACAAAACACCAGCGTTGATGCTACAGATAAATGTGTGCTAAGGAAATTCAGTGCCTCGCGATAGGCGACAAGTAACGGGTGTCATTTGGTGCAAGAGCAAATATTACACATAAGGATGCAGATGGTTTTTAGAAAGAGCCGCACTGATTTATGAGACAGGAAGCAACAGATGAGCGAGGATACAGCTCAGCAGGGCAGCAACAACAGCGGCATCAGACTGGCAATAACAACAGCAACAGGCCGCATTATTTATGCCTAAATAATAGATGGGAAAAGGGAGAGGAAGAGGTGAACAAGAGGGGACGCTTAGAAGAGTTCCTCTCTCAAATCAGACAACAATACAAAGAAAGAGGAAGAAATCACTAAAACAACAAGTGGACGAGTAGGAGAGTTAAAGAAAAGTTCAGCAGAGGGCATGCAGGCAGCAGGGAGGCGGAGGGAGCTGAACGTTTAGACAGGTCTTCCAGCGGCAGGAGGCCGCCAGGCTGTGCTCTGCTGGGTTGAGCTTGGATGTGATTTAAAGGGACAGTTCGCCCACAAACACAACACATAAATACTATAAAGATGCAAGCAAAACGTTACAAGCCTCCTAGAGACAACAGCTGGCTGTTCGTTCAGAGGAGAGCCGAAAGACCGTGCTGTTTATAGGCGACGTAAATAAATCCCGGGCTCATAAAAGAAGGACTCCACAGAGCACACACACACACACATCTCACCGTCTGTCATCTGACGCCAAATCTCCAGCCACGGTCAGTATTTCAATACCTTTCATCGCACGTCAGAAATTTGCAAAAGAGAATATGGCACACTGCTGTATGTGATACCAGCTGCAGACTGGATGGTTCATTACCATGAACGTCTGCTGGCAGCTGCAGGTAAAACTGCATGATCCTTTCAGACCACCATTTCAGTTAGGGTCACTAAACCTCCCGCCACTTCTGTGCAAAGTCGCTGTAAACCACACTGGTGAATCATTCATGACTCAAGATGACTGCAGTGGAGAGGATCGCCAAATCCAGGCAGTAGACACAGCCACAACTATCAGGACAGTCCAACTACTAGAGGAAATAAGTGACTGTTACCGTGAGAAGGGAGTCAACAAGACTCTGTTTTACTCATCTGAATATTTTTCCTCTTTCAAAATTAAATTAAAGCTTCAACATTTGTTTTAAAGCTTTTTCTTTCCTTCTTCCTCAAAATGAATAAATTCCTTCCAGAGAATTGAAACTTATTTACAGACCACCCACGCGCTTCTCTTCTCTTCCCTCTAACCCAACGGTGGTGCTCCTGATTGCTATTCTAACTCCAGACTGAGCAAACGTTACGTAATGGGAGGAAAAGGGAAACTTAATTAACCTTTGCAAAAGGTGGGCTCATCACAGACACCATCCAATTAACTATGGACTTCAAACGCTCCACGCTGGATAAAACCTCAGTGATTTTAGACCGAGGACAAATTAGCTAAGCTTGTAAAGCAAAGACGGGCCGGTAATGACAGATACACTAGTTCAAGTTCAGCCAGAGGAAAAAAACAATGGAACAGTTTCTGTATATGTTTATATAATGTGTAAGGTCTCAAACCTTACACTGTAAAGGCCTTGAGATGACTTTAAAACAAGACCATCTGCTCTGAATCCCAGTAAGTGGACTGTAAATAGGCAGCAACAACGAGCTGAAGGATCAAACTGCATGTGGACGGACAATGATCATCATAATGTTGACGAAGTGCTGAATAATAATGATTTACACTATGTTCTGTGTGGCACAGATTATCTTGGACTTGACATCTTCACGCTTTTTCTACTCTCATCTCCAAGGATCTAATTATTTCCTATCCTTCTAGAAGCACACACACACGCACACACGATGAAGACAAACATCTCTGAGGCTTTCAGCACCCAGACACGCTCCCGAAGGGACACACATGTGGGGATCAGTTTGGCAGTTATTCTGCAAGGACAACCAATGAGCCAGCTGAGCGGAGGGGTCTTCACATGTTGTCGAACAGCTGATTCTATTTCTTGTAAAACAGGAACCACCAGTTCACCAGCAGCTAACTGACTCCGGCAGACAACTATAAACCGGCACCAGCCGACTGTTGACTGCTGGGAGGTAGCAGGACTGGACAGATCAGATTACCCATATGAAGATAAACAGAAAAATCATAATCCGTCACTATGGTTACGGCAACATGTCATTGCACAAGCTGGAGAGAAATTATTTCACTTTCAATTTCATGCACAATAGTGTTATATATGGACTTCTACGCTATAACTCTGAAGCCAATAAGTGTGGTTTGATGCAGCTTCATCGGTGCAAAGCCAGACAAGACAACGAAAAACAAACTCATCACACCGGAGCTCTTTAGTGAGCACACAGAGTTCAGTGTCATGTTGTGATATTTAGAGGAAGCATGATTACGAGGCTCTTATTCTACAGAAGCACGGCATCTTTTCTTTCTGGTCGAAGCTGTCCAACATGCGGTCCACGTGATTTTATTCCTGTCTTTGAATTTAAATACGTGTCCAGAGGTTTCCGCACGGTGCCAGCAGTTATCAGCAATTTTCAGGATACAACAGTTAAAAATTATAATTCAAAAGGACGACGGAAGGCAAGCATGCTTTTATTCCCCCGTGCATATAAATCAAGCTCATTTCCTCTCATCCACACCCTCTCTCTTTCTCTTTCTAACACCAGACACACACACACACACACACACCATCCTAAGCCAGCGGCACGGTCCAGAAAAGGGATTACGACATCGCTTACTTTGGAGGACCACGGCTGCAAGCAGTTGGCATAGCAACGGACCAGGAAAGCCATTTCCACAGGAGGGAGGGTGCCAGCGAGGGGAAGTTTCCCCTCGTTCAGCAAAAGATGAAGGAAAAAAAAGGAATAAGTAAAAGGAGAGAGCAACGGCTGGCGGTGATGTCCGCGGTGCAAAAAGAGAACAGTCCAGTGAGGTGACTTTTTAATGAAGCATAAAGATGCCCTGATGTCTCTACACAAGAGCAAGAAAAAAAATCAAATGGATAGCAACAGGGAAGCTTAAAACATTCCTAGTAAACCCGGAGCACTGGGAATCTGCAGACTGTTAAAATCTAATCCTAAAGCCATGCAATGTAACATCAAAGTTCAGTAAACGTGGCCACGCTGCAAGTTAAACGTAGATGCTGCAAAGTCTTTTTTTGTCTTCTGTCCGATTCGCTCTCCTTCTTTTTAAAAAAAAAAAAAAAGCAGAGGTTCCTCTCATTAATAGATGGATAAGGCGAGCAGCTTGTCTTTACATCTGCAGCCCCCTGGGAAGATCCCTCATGCCTGGCTTTAAGTCATCCAAACAGTGCTCTCTCACCTTCCAAAGGCCTGGAACGTTTGCCTGCAGCTTTCCTACCGTCCTGACTTACTGTCTGTCAAACTCCTTTCTTTTGTCTCTTCACAACTCTTCCTACAGAGCGTCAGCGCTGGGTGCATGCCCAGCAGTGCAGCTCCACGGCAGGGCACAGAGATCCTGCTCTCGCATCCCTAGTTTCAAGCTCTCATTCCTGCCCTGCTCTCACACCTTACGCCGGCATTCCTCTTCCCCCTCCCACCTTTGGGAAGAAGCTACCACGAATAGGATGCTGCGCTGTGAAGAGCCAGTCGCTAATGGGAAACGGAGGGGAGAGTGAAGGGAAGGGAGGAGGGAGGAGGGAGGAGAATCCAGCTAAAAAGAATGACATCACCTGTGCAGCGAGAGCGGGAGGGAGAGAGAGAGAGAGAGAGAGAGAGACAGAGAGATGGGAGGTGGCGTGGATGAAGCGGGAGACAGCTGGGGAAAACTGCATTAGATGGATTGGCCGTTGAGCAGATGTGGACGAGGCAGAGGGATGGACAGAGAGGCAGGGAGAAGGAGAGAGAGATAGAAAGGATGAGCATCTTCATTGATCTGCTGGAAACATAAAGCTCAGTGCATCGAGGCAACCCCCTCGCCTTTGAAAGAAAGGGGGGGGGCATAAATCACAGAGCCCCCATCAGATAAAACAGACGCTCGTGTTTTAGTAAATGTGGACAGGCTTCCCCCAACAAAAAGCCCCCGTCTGGAGGAGCTGACGTGTTACAAAAAGTCACTTCAGAGATGAAGCACTTAGTCCAAAGAGGAAACAAGACCTGGTTCTGAAATATCCAATGTAGGTTCCTGTTCAAGAAAGTCAGCAACAACTTGGTGGTTTGGAAGTCAGGACATCCGAGGTCCTAAACAAAGGTGTCAATGTGGTCTGATGCAGTGTAAACATTTTAGATAGATCATAAATATTTATTGTACTGTTGGCACTGAGCGTTTGCACCCCCCCCACTCCTCCTGCACAGTGTAGCGTTTGGGATGTGGAGACAAAGATGAGAGAGAGAGGAGGGATGAACTGAAAGCGGAGACAATAGAGGCTGTCTGGTTGTTTGAGCGGCTGATTCTCCTCCAGCAGAGAAGACATGCCAGCTCCTATTACCAGACACTTCAGAGAGGGGAGGATCTCTCTCACCCTCTCCTTTTCCCTCCCTCTCCTTCAGTATCCGTCTGGATTTTCCCCCCACTCCAAAATGTCCTCTTTCTTGTCTGACTACCATAAAATCCCCAACGGTTGCAACCTCTATCTGCTTCCTTGTGTTTGTCTTAAATAAGCTGCTCCATTTTTCCTGCCTCAGTCTCTGTCCATCCACAGTATCTCTCTCTCTCTCTGTGCTCATTTTTCCTCTCATCTGCTTGCTTCTATAAACTAGGATCTCTACCCTCAGTTCTCTTTCCACAGTGTGTGTGTGTGTGTGTGTATGTGTGTGTGTGTGTGTGTGTGTGTGTGTTAAATGATACCCACCTCCCGACTAAGAATGACATCATCCTTTTACTCTACAGCCAATCAGGAGCAAGCACATGGAGCCCTGCCTTCAGAGGAGCGTCGTGTACACAAGAGCGACAGACGGGAAAGGAGAGTGCTGCAAATAGACAGATATGGAGACAGGTAGACCCACAGCCACACCGACGGATGTCCAAGTGTTAGTATGTACTAGCTGCAGTCTTCTGTCTTTTGCATACTTGTGTGCTCAGCACTACATCATTCCCTTGCCTGCTGTCAAAGCCGCAGCCCCAACAAACAAACACACACACAGCGGCTGTAATAAAGGCTGACTATGACAAAACATGAGAAAAGAGCTGTAGCTGAAGCATATGTTCTTAAAACAACTGTGAGGAGTTGTGATTCTTGGCTACTAAATGAAGAACAATTTATTCCAATGTGTATCTACAGCTAATATGAGACTTTGAGTTTATTAGATTCTTATGTTTCTAGAGATAAAACTGCCTCTTTGTGTTTCCTCTTTGAGCTACAACAGAAGAAAGTGACAGGAATACAGCATTTTGTGCTTATAAGCCTGCAAATGTGCAGGATATGCACTCAATGCAACTAAGATAAAATAAAACAATCCTTTATTAGTACCACACGTGGGAAATTTCAGTTGTTGCAGCAAAAAGTGGGCAGCACAAGATAAGAAGCAGCAAAAAGTGTGTAGGATTAACAGAGTAATCCTACACAGTCGCTTGTAGCAGCAGCCCTAACGCGGTTTTCGCGCCTCAGAGGCCCATTTACTGTAACTCGCTACGCGATTATGCGAGATCCGTCTGCCAAAACATACTGAGCAGGAAACA
Source organism: Microctenopoma steveboyesi (assembly GCA_032359275.1). NCBI lineage: Eukaryota > Metazoa > Chordata > Actinopteri > Anabantiformes > Anabantidae > Microctenopoma > Microctenopoma steveboyesi. The sequence continues at coordinate 16,216,393 of JAUMHF010000006.1, read as the reverse complement.
CGTCACACAGGAAACACTTCCTGGAACAGTCCGTCTGCAGCTCTGCGTGTTTGTGTGCGAGTGTCGGGGTAAAATCAGGTGAGTTTACCGACACGAGAGACGGAGAGAAACAAGAGCCACAAAACGTAAGAGGAAGCCAGAAAATCAAAGAGCAAAATCAGAGAACGTGGGTGCATGCATCTTGTATTTTAACCATGAGTCACTTAAAACATGAAAAGTTTTGGAAAATATGACAAGTCCAGGAACTTTGACCCGTTGTGCTTCAAGCAGTCGCACAGACAGACTCTCGCGCATGAGGCAGTTTGCACTGACCAGACGTACTGAACACAAAGCGTCCTGAGTGCGTGGGTGTGTGTTTTCTGTGAGCTGCTCAGTGTGGCGCGGCTCAGTGACTTCTGAGAGGGTCGTTCCTCGCTTTTGTCACTCAGCTTGGTGCTACTTGGACAATCGCACTCCTGGGACAGCACACTCATTTGTGTACCCTCGCATGTTTGCACAAAGCAGACAGCGGCAACATCTACGAGCGTGTGTGTGTGTGTGTGTCTGGCTGCTGCTCACAGCTAATCAGTCCTGCCAGGCTAATTAAAACAAGTCAGCTGACTGAAGCCCCTGAAGTGCTGCACACACAGAGAAGTGCTGAGTTGCTGAAGCGTAGGTTTCTCTGTTGGGTATCTGTGGACTCATTTCCATAGTCACCCAGAGCCGATGATGGTGATAAAAACCCGTGTTTCTGGTACCAGCATCGGGTAAAACCAGAGTTTGGCAGCATCCTTACCGACAATAAGCTGTGACGCAAAACTTTACAATGTCCCTTAACAATAGTAATTAATCGTGTAGAATCATCGTTTGCTATAAAATGACGTCACAATTAGACATACGCAAACCAGAACAACAACAAAATCTGGTTGCTATGCAGGAACTACTCATCCAAACCCAGCATAACCTGACAGTTTCCTGCAGAATAACCACATGGCTGCTTACAGAGAAGGAGAAAGAGAAAGAGACAGCGACGTAAACGTGCTGACTACGTCTGATCATCTGACTGTGTGCGTCTGTCTGAAGGACAAGACAGGAATTCCTGCCATTTAAACCAACCCTTCCCTTCCCTTTCCGACCGAGGAGATCCAAAAACACACAGCAGACAATAAAGTCCTAAGAGCAGCTCCCTCAACGGTTATCTTTGTCTTGACCTTCGACTTTCCTGCAAGTGTCATTCAGAAGCACAAACGGTGACGATGTGTTATTTCCATGCGTCTCCTAAAAACACACCTAGTCTGACATGATTTACACGATTAACAAAAAAGATTCCCAGCACCTCGAGGGAATACAGCGATCATGTTAACGGAGATGATGGAGACATCATGGAGACTGAGAAAGAGAAAAAGAAACCAGGCAAGTAAGAGGTGGCAACGAGCAGCGAGGGAAGATAAAGGAGGAGAGAAGATGTGGAGATGAATATAGAGATGGAGTTCAACGAGGTTGCCATCTTAGTGCTGCTGATGTAATCCCTAAAATTAGAAGCAACAACAGCCGCAGACCGTGCCCCAGTGGTACACTGCGCTGCCCAGCGTGCTGTACTCTACACACACACACACACACACACACACACACACACACACACACACACACACACACACACACACACACACACAC